>AYEL01034204.1:0-90522 GCA_000484575.1 Olivierus martensii
CTACGAATATCATTGAGAAAATTGATAATATATTGTAGTTTGAAATGTTCAAAACTAAAAATGTTTTTTTTTTTCATGAAAATTTCAATATTGAAACTTTTTATTGTTTTTACGAGTTAATTTCTTATTCATTATTTACATAAAAAATAATAAACTTAGTTTATTATTATCAGTTTCATCAATATTTTATTAAATTTAAAGATAGTATTTAAAATTTATTAGGAATTTATACAACAGTATTAGAAAATGTAGTTTCATTAAAAACTGGGATTTTCACTCTTACTAACAGGTGGCCTAACATTGGAACAATTCTTCTCTTCTTATTAGTTCTTATTGGAACTGTTTCCAACATGACGTTTTATATTATTTCGAAAAATCACTATATTTTAGGTAATCCCAAATTAGGCGAATATAAGTAAGTGGCTCTTTTATTAATAATACATTCTATTAATTCAGTTAATACGAGTAAAACTAATATGCATATATTTCAGAAAATTAAAGCAATTCATAATAGAAAATTATGCTCATCCATATTATTCTCATTTGAGTTCATATTGCTTGGGATTACTTACAGGATATTTTCTAGCCAAAAATGGAGAATTAAAATTAAAGAAGGTAGGATATTTTTATATATGTAGCCTATATTAATCAATTTTAAGAATTATTTTAATTTTAGCCTGAATTATTTCTGATGAAGTTTCAAAAAATTTAAATACTTACAATAGAAAAATGTATGAAAATCAAAAAATAAATTTCACAAATTAAATTCGAAATTTGAACTAATTTTATAATTATAGTTTAAAGCAGCGGTTCTCAAGGAAAATTTTTATGTAACTGTACTGATTTGAAACTTTATGATAAAATCGCAGAATTACAACATGGTAAAGTATTTGCTGCTCATCTGAAGAAGTGTGTTCAATTGTTGGTCACATACTTTTTAAATTTTCCAGAAAGGGACCAAGGTCAGCTCATTTTTAACCTTTCGGTTGACCAGTCTATAGTGAGTCCTTCTCATTCATGAAGAGTCCTTCTCATCAGAACATGATGATGGCTCCATCATCATGTCTTTCTGATGAGATTCAGTAACACAATTGAACTAATTTAATCCACCTTTAACGTGATAAAAATTGACAATGTACTTAAAAATTTATTATTTTTTATGTGGAAATATTAATTTTTTTATCCAATCATTCAATTTTTAATCTAAAAAAATATCATTTTTTTAAATTAAATACCATAAATAAGATACTGTATACTGATTGGATTGGATAAATAAAAGTATGATCACTTTACTATGATTATATTCTAAAAATTACTTCTGTTAATTTGTTCTAAATAGATGTTGGGATTAGGATGGGCAAACAAGATATTGTACTTGCCTTGATTAAAAAAATATGGAAATGCGCAAAACCATACAAAATAAATATTCATTTGTAGGAGGCACATTTTTCCTCAACCGTCGAAATCCTGGTTCTGCTATATAGGATAGTTCTATAAGTAGGAGATATATTCAGCATTTCCTTAAACTCTGTCGTCCATTTACACACAAAAATATTTTGTTGTTGTGGTCCATTAAGAGCACTTGGTGACCACACTTGAGAACCGCTGGTTTAAAATATGTAAAACAATAAAACTATTAACTCGATCTAATAAAGAAAATATGTGATCCTATAAATGTTAGTTAACAAAAAAAAAATTAAGAGTCTTGTGAAAAAAGCTCGAATACCAAGACTATATTACTCAATTTTCTTTGATTTATTCCATCAAATCTCCAAATTATTTTCAGAACTATCAAACTTTCAGTCGTTAACTACCAACATGAATGATGCTTGTTATGTTGTTTAGCAGGAATGAATATTACCTTATGAAAACTGAAAACAACTGATGAAATTAAGAAATATATATATTTTATCAATAAGACGTAGATATATTTCTATAATATAACTTTTGAATAAAAATAACAATTTTTTCAGAAAACATTAGTCTTAGGCTGGATTTCATTCTTTGTTTTGATTTGGTATTCTTATTACGGATTATATCATTATAAGGATAGTACATCCGTCAATCAAACTGTAATAATTGTGTATCATTCTCTATATCGCTTGGCTGCTACTATTGCTTTAGCGTGGGTGTGTACCTGTTATATTTCTGGATATGGAGGTAAAATATTTTTTAAAGTTTTAGAAAAGTCTTAAAGTATTTAATATTTATTCCACTCAATAAATATTTAGGAATTTTCATACGATTTTTTTCCTGTAAATTATTTATCATTTTGGATCGGATAAACATTTGGGTTTATCTTCTTCATTTCGTAGTTATCCAATATATCCTGGGAAGTGTAAGAGATGCTATTTCTATGAACTCCATTAGTATGGTAAGTATTGTGTGATTTTTCAAAATTATTTTCTATATTATGCATAAAAATATTATAAAATATGATTATATTGTATATAATTATATATCATAATCTTCTGAGATTAATCTAAACATTAAAACTCATTTGCTTTAACGTTTTAATTAATTTTAAAAATATTAGCCATTAAAAATATTACATTCATCTTAGTCATTAATTATTAACAATAATATTGGATAAATGCTTTTTAATTTTGTAAAATTAAAAAGCACTTATGAACAAAGATATACAACTTTAAAAATAATTTATTACTATTTTATATAACTCAGCTGAAATATTCATTTATTAATTTAAAAAATCAGAAAACTCATGAATATATTGCGATATTTGTAAATATTTTTAGCAAAAATAGACTTTATAAGTGGTTTATTGCAGTATCATATAAGAATTAATCTTTAATTACAACATAAATTTAAATAATATATTAGTGCGATTTCGATTAATCGAATAATACATTCGAAACTTACAAAAAATAGACACGTGAATTTTTTGTATGTTGATTTTTTAATTAAATAAAATATTTATTTTTCCAAAGATTTAAATACGATTATTTAAAAAGTAAATATAACTAACTATATATCAAATGTGACATATAGTTAGTTATATATGTCAAATTTCACTAAACTGATTGAATTATAAATAATGTTAAAGTGATCCTTGCATAGTATATGAATGATAAACATATTTACATATTCTTCAATCATCTAAAATCTACAAAAAAACTTTTAAATCTTCTATCCACATTTCTCGTCATATTTTTCGATATTGATTACATTCTTCAAATATTTTATAAAACTGTTTTCCGCCTGGAAAAAAATTTATTAAAATAGTATTTAGATGAAACTATATATATATAAAGTAATTCCATTATTCAGTCTCATTTGATGGTTTAAATATCCATAAAAGTTATCATTTTTTTTTTGTTAATAAGTACCCAGAGTTTTTATATTTCATACACACGACACAGTATTCTGGTTATAACCAGATAGTTTTGCTTTTTTACTGTTTAAAAATAATTTTTAACTTTTCGTTTTCTCTTTTAAATGTTAACGATTTATACAATTTATCTATTCGAAATAAAAAAGATAATAATAATTTATTAAAATCACAATAAATGACGCATTTTGAGGCGAATTAAATGCAAGAAAAATATAATAATTTTTTTCGATTTCGTTTTTTGAGCAAAAAATACTTTTTTGACTGACTTACAAATACTTTTACAAAATAATTGGTATTAGCTTATTTAGGTTTATCGTAGAATAATATCTCGTTGTTAACGATTCATAAGATACTTATACATTATGTTTTTATATAAGTTTTCTTTCCCATCTGTTATACATTACTTATAATTTAATGAGTAAAGAAATCCTAATAATATCGTATTAAAATAAATCAAAGCAATTATTATAATTATTTCGATAGAAAATATTTTATTAGTCAAAATTAAATGGTATTAAGAATAATATATAATAATATGCAATGTAGAAATAGCCATGAATAAGAAGACTGAAGTCGGTAAAACTGGCAATCAAACGAAATCATTGATAATTGAGAAATATTTAGATTATCTTATAATGTTATTTTTACTTATTTTTTTATAGTGGAACGTTTTGCTTTATATAATGCACGATATAGTTTAGACATAGAAAAGGAAAATGCAATAATTCAGTAGATGATAGATTTTGAGAAAATATCAAATTATTTTTTCTATTGAAGAAAAATTATTTTTTCTATTTTTTGATGATGATTATTTTTTCAATTAGAAACTTTATAGGATAAATAAATTATTCTGTGATGTTCATTTGCTTCACCCTGACAGTTTTTCAAATGCACATTCATATCATCTTGGAAAAATAATAATTTTTATTTAAAGTCATTTGTAATCGCAGTTATAGTTAAGGATGAATATTTACTTTAGAATATAATCAATAAGTAATCATCTGCAAAATCAAAACTTATTTACATTTAGATTCATTATGAAAGGTTTTTTTAATTAAACAAAAGATGCTTGTTCCATATAAATCCGTGGTTCTCAATGTGGGGCGCAATTTAATTTTTAAGGGAGGCAATTCGAGAATGAGTTATTAACAGTGAATTTTTTGCATTTATTATGATTCTAGGCGCTTCATATACAGCAGGCGTGTCAAACTCATTTAATTGAAGGGCCATTTAATGAGCTTGTAAGATTACCGCGGGCCACATCACATTTACAATTTTTTTAAATCATATTTTGAATCAAGGTTCCAGTAATATAGATAGAATAATTGAAAACATTATGTATTAAGTGAATTTAGTACAATAATCCATAATTGTTGCATGATTGCTTTTAATTATGCAATTTTTTTTTAATTTAGTCCTCGCTATCAATCTCTAGTTTTCTATTTAGCGTTAAAAACAATATTTTTGTACAAAACCTAGAATTTTCATTAAAATTTTATATATTCAAATATTCATAACTGCTTACATTTTTTAAAATAAGTTATAATACAAGTCAATCTTTAACAAACCTGTTAGCGCATCCTTTACAAACGTCCGTCACAGAGGAATTGCTTTAAATTTGTTTATTGTATTTGGCTATCCCAAAAAATAATAGGTTCCTATTTATACTTTTTAGTAATTTTAGGGTGAAAATGTCCCACAAAAATATGTAAGTCTTGAAGAGCAGCACTTATTTTGTGTCACCTGAAAGATCACTGTCGTCTGTGCAAATATGTCCGACAACGCCAATCAAAACAAAGAAACTTATTCAATGCCTTTCGTTAAAATCAAACTAATGTATCATAGTATATGACATAGCTACGATGCGACAGTTGTTTCCTAATATCTTCGTAACATATTGTTCTAGTTTTTATTTTAGCTAAGAGCGTTGAGGGCCACAAAAAATCACGTCGAGGGCCGCCAGTTTGACACCCCTGGCACTGTATTATATATAATGTCAAATATGTTATATCATTTTTATTATATCTTTGCAAAATATGATTGCCAATTCATCAAATATGAGGATACTGTATTTGATATGTGTCAGAAATAATCTTAAAAAATTTCAAATATAAGATATAAGAAAGTAATCAATTAAAAATAAAAAGTTTATTTTATAAGGGATTTGTATTTATACTTGTATATAACTTAATATACAATTATGGTATTTAAGTTAAAAAGAATAAAATGATTCTTTTGTCCAGCATGCGACAAAAGAATCATTTTATTCTTTTTAACTTAAATACCATAAAATATATAATTCGATAGTTCATTTAGCATTTTAAATTTTAATATGACAAATCTATGAATAAAGTTATTTTAACGCTGATGATTTAAATTCTCTACTTTGTGTGTTCATAATCCCTGCAATATTTATATGTTACTGCATTCAGAAGACATATATATAATTCCAATAAATCTGAATGAGCATTTATATATAAGTTTTATGATTCCAATTTCATAAAAGTAAAAGAAAAATCTAATTTGAATTAGTGATCATTTTAAAAACAAAGAAAATTAAATTGCATTTAATTAATGGATGTCAAAAATTAACAGAATAAATTAAAAAAAAATTAATTTGTCATGAAATTAAAATGTCAAACAATAAAGAAACATTTCTCCGAATCTTATATTTTAGTATTTCCTATTAAAAGGACTTGTTTTCTTAAATCATCGCTGATGAAAGACAGTTTGACAATACAGTTTGACTTTATGTTGCCATTTACAAGGTCAATTTATAATTTAGAATTACAAACCATTCAGTTAAGATTATTTATCATTAAAAACCGTTCAAAATGAACAGATTCCTTTTAATGTTATACGTGGATCAATTTAGATTACTTTAAAATATTATATGACATATAATTACACATAATATAATTCACGGAAGAAGTTAACCAAAATATACAAGTGATGCAATGACAAGTTTTATATTCAAAGAATTTCTATCAACTGTCAACTTGCTACATTATAATAATATTGTTTCGAAGAAAGTTCACCTTGACAGAAAGAAGTTAACCAAAATTTACAAGTGATGCAATGACAAGTTTTATATTCAAAGAATTTCCATCAACTGTCAACTTGCTACATTATAATAATATTGTTTCGAAGAAAGTTCACCTTGACATTCAAACTTTTTCAAACTATAAAAGTAACTCCTCTCATTATTCAGTATACAGTAGAAAAACTGAATATGAAATCCTGCGTTTTTGTCATCTTGGTTATTGTAACTATTGCGGTCGAAACGGCCCATGTGGATCCTTTTCTACGTAAGTAACAATATATTATATTTTAATTTTGAATTTAAAAGTAGATAATTTTTATATATATTCATATCAGGATTCTGTCCAATTGGAGGAAAGGAGCTGAAAGATGGGCAAGAATGGTCTGATGATCAGAAATGTTTCAAATATAAATGCCAACTTAGAGGTCCAGATGTCTCACTCAAAATTACCCAGTAAGTACAATGATTAAAAGATATTTGATTTATTCATTATCAATTTTAAACGAAGCATAAAATTATTGTGATATCCTCAAGTCGATACTTTTGTTAATTTTTTCAAACTATAATAATAATAAATATTATTATAATAATGCTATAAAAATCTATTCTATATTATCTAAATTCTATTATTATCTATTCATTTAATAATATTTATTAAATGAATAAATAATAATTACTTGATTTCGCAGAAAAGACTGTTTTCCTACTTATAATTAAAAAAAGCCGATCAATTTTTCCCTATAAAAAATTATTAATCGGTTTTTCATAACATGAACTATATGTATTTAAATATATGATTTTTCCAATAATTTTATGGCATCCAAGATTAACCACTTATAGTGATTCACAAAATGATGCATTTAATTTAGAATTACGATACTTTAATAATAATAATAGTAATAAATATAATGAAGTTTAGAAAATTTATTGGCTTATAATTTTTTTCTTCAGCTGTCCAGTAGAACGCTATGATCCTGCTTTATGCCACGAAATTTCCGGAAAAGGAGCTTTTCCCGATTGCTGTCCAAAGATCGTTTGCAAAAAGTAACTGGATTACAAATATTAAAGAAGGATATTAAAATACAATTTTTTAATATTTTCATTATGTACTCATATTAAATTTTTTTTTGTTTTTTGTCTTCATTCTTTGTAAGTTCTATAAAAATTATCGCAAAATGTTACCCCGAAGCTACTTTATTCATTTTTGGCCTGTATATTTTATTAAGATTTAAGATAATAAAATTTTTTTTTTTTGTTTTTTGTCTTCATTCTTTGAAAGTTCTATAAAAATTATCGCAAAATGTTATCCCGAAGCTACTTTATTCATTTTTGGCCTGTATATTTTATTAAGATTTAAGATAATAAAATAATGATTATATGATAAAAAAATAATGTCGTAGCTTTTATATTTATTAAAATAACACTATTCGATTTTTTCTCAAATATTTTATTCGACCGATTTGCCATATAGAAATTTATTTGCTTTCTATCCTGGAAACCAGGATTTGATTTCAGACTCCATCCATTGGAAAATTTATTCATTTGGTTTGGCCCGGCCCGTTGATATTCATCCTTTATAATCCGTTATTACTGCGTAATAAGCGAATCGATTTTGATCATTTTTAGCACACACGGTCCTTTATTATGTTCCAATAATATATGAAAGTTTCATTTAAATTGGATAATATTGTGGGAGTCGTCTTTCTCTAGTCTTTCCGACATGGCTAACCTTGAGAATTATGCACGCGAGGGCAAGTATTGCAACTATGGTCGCGACGAAATCGAACCGAAACTGAAACCGGAAGATCACTCTTTTTAATTGAATTTTTAATTATAATATCAAAATAATAAAATTTTATTAATTATAGCAATCATAATTACAAAAATGGTCATATTTACAGAAAAAAAAAAAAAAACGAAAATGCGCAGGAATTAACAAAATCATCATTTTTGAGACAAACAAAGAAAAAATATGATCAAATTGGTGTCGAAAAAATTCAGCAAAAGGGTTATAAATACATATATTGATATATTTAAAAACTATCTGCTGTATCTGTTTTAAAGACAAAACATCAATCTCGTTTAGTGATAGAAAAAGAATTGCGAATAGCGATATCTTCACTAATACCCCGATTTGAATTTGTGCTGAAAAATAAGTATATGTTGTCTTAAACATATATTCTATTTTCCGTTTTTTTTTTTTTTTTTTTAAGATTTGTTTAATTGTATTAAAAATTATTACACCATAATAAATATATATTTTTATGCATAAGAACTTCATTTATACAAAATATGATATATTGTTTTATAGTATTAAACTGTAAGTAGAAAGTATTTATAAAATTAGACTGCTATGAATATGAGTAGCGTACCAGATTTTTATGAAAAGAGGGACACAGAAAGTTTGGAAACCACTGGTCAACCGGAGGACCGCGTGGTAAAGCTGTGGCTTACCACCCTGGATGATTCGAGTTCAAATCCAGTTCCCATCCCTCCAGTTTTTCAGGAGAGATCCTGATCCAGTTGAACCCCATCCTTCAACCTTCCGGTTGAGCCCATCATGGATATTGGCTAGCCTGTAGTTCCCATCCCTCCAGTTTTTCAGGAGAGATCCTGACCCAGTTGAACCCCATCCTTCAACCTTCCGGTTGAGCCCATCATGGATATTGGCCAGCCTGTGATGGGCTCTTCAAGTGGCGCCGCCAGATAAAGTATTATATCTCTTGTGTGATTACGGCTTAATTACATTAACCTAACCTTGGAAACCATAATTAAATAGTAAGATTGTACTTTAAACGTTCAACTGATATCTGTAATTAAAATAAAATATTAATAGTACGTATTTGACGAAAGTACTGTAATAAATATTATCAAGAAAGTTTATAATTATATATTATATTTATTTATATAAAACTCAATGTTGTCCGTCTATTTATCGCCTATTGTTCACGCGTTCCCTTAACCTTTGATCTATCGGGGTGAAACTTTGAATAACGACATCCCGTGGTCCTACGGGAATAATAATCTACTCTGAGTCAAGCTCACTTTAGGAATGGAGAATTTTAGGGTTTCAACAAAAATGCGTACTTAAAGTCTTTCAGTTTTGTTCGAATTTGGGATGAAATTGCATGTTATGACATCACTGAGACATAACAATAATGACATCACAAAAAACATTCCTATATAATCTCATAACGATATAATAATGGGAGAAATCCCAAATCGCCGATGTCTGACGTCACTATGGCACAGTAATGGATGATATCATAAATATGCACAAACGTACGACTCCATCATGGCGTCATCGTCACATAAAAAATAGTCCCAGATGCGGGGAATCATTTATTTAATTTTGTAACGATAAACTTATCGTCTGCATGCAACAATGTACGATTTCATATAATGTCATGTCGTGGCAAAAATGACAATAATTATGTCATTATAAGCTGGCTAAATCAGCATTAGAACTGGACACGAATATCAATGAATTTTAACTGCTTTAATAAATACGTCATATGCTGAAAATAATACTTCTACATGGTGAAGTTATATTGTGATCCATAAAGTTTATAATTTTATTTATTTATTTATTCTATTCATTACTAGCCAGGATGACCAACATCATGATATTGATATAGCAGCTAAACATTCATAAATTAAGTGCCAGAAATTCCTGGACAACGCCGGATACGATTTAGTCCTGATTTTAGTCAAATGTATATTTGACTAGTATATACTAAATCTTATTTTGATTAAATATTTGCGGTATAAATAATGTTTATGATCCGAGATTATTACTACTCGTTTTTAAAATGACTAGTCTTTTAACAAGATAGCAACTCAAGATTAATAATAAAAAAATATATGCAAAATATTGTTTATACAGTCAAATTAATTCTGAAGATTATTTTATGTAGGGTAAAATATACACTGCATAAAATAATCTTCAGAACAATCAATTTGATATCAAGATTTATTACTATTTTAGAGAGTTAAACAAATTATATATGTAAAGAGTTATCAATGATCTGAATAAACAAACCTAGTTATTTTTTCAACTAATTTATCTCATAAAAATTCGTCTGCTGGAAAAAATTTATTTATATACATGTAAGCCATCTAAATCGAAGCTTGTAGTTTTAGGTGTAAAAACAGTTAATACTGATTTTTATAAAATTTAATCAGAAAAAATAATTACTGTGCAGGTTTATTATAGATAAAAGTTAAAATTATTATTAATAATTTATCTGTAAAGTATTTATTTTTACGATTTAAAAATATTAGTTAATATAAACTTTATAATCTGATGCTTGTTTTGCATTTAGATTTATAGAATGAATTTAAAGCTTACTCAAGTAATAAATGTTTAAAAATCAAACTCGCTTCGTCTTTAATTATAAATCCTGACAAGAGAGGGGGAAAAATAGTTTTAGAAGATGCTTAGTTTAATCATTTTTATTATGATTTTTCCTGATGGAATAAGTATGGATTAATAAATAATTATTAATAATTTCTTATAAAATATAACTGATGCATCTGTCTTCCTGTTAGTCGATATGGAAGAGAATCCTATGCAAAACTATTTTGGAGGTGATATTAACTGATTTGAAAGTAAAATGTAAGTTTTTGAGAGTGAATTTTAAATTTTTACCATAATGATTTATTGGTTCGTTTAGATAATAAATTCCTACCAAATAATAAATATCCATGGCCAAATTTATGGCCAAATGGAATAGTTCCTTATATCATCGATTATTCAATAGGTTAGTACTGTACAGAATGGCTATAAGTCGTGTTAAATCTCATTTATTTCATAAATACAGCAGGTATTGTCATTTTCTTTATATTATAATATGTATTGAACATTGTGTGTCCAGAATATCAGTTTGAGCATCATCGTTATTGTAACACAATTGAATACGACGCCATGTCTAGCGAGAAGTTTTGCGGTGGCAAGTATGCTTCTTCTGTTCGAACAAAGACATGCTTCGACAATGGCTCTATCTGCAGCTCACAGCAATTGGAATAGCAGGTACCATAATCCTGCAACAAGAGGAAGCCCCTGGGTGGCAAGTATGCTTCTTCTGTTAGAACAAAGACATGCTTCGACAATGGCTCTGTCTGCAGCTCACAGCAATTGGAATAGCAGGTACCATAATCCTGCAACAAGAGGAAGCCCCTGCGTATTATGCTATCAGAGTTTGAGAATGCCTTAATCGCTTAATGAACTGTTTTCAAACAAATGAATTGAGTGCGGATACGAGCAACAAGGGCTCTCTTGGTCTGACCATCAAAGAGCCCTGACTTGTCCACTCCAGACAACGCTTTGTGGGGTTTCATTAAGGATAAAGTCGGTCAACAGGGCTACCGAACAATGGCCGAACTGCGGGCTGTTCTGACAGAAGCATTCAGAAATATCACAGAAGATTTTCTCTGTAAAACTTCTCGTCGAACATGGCGTCGCATTCAGTTGTGTTACAATAACGATGATGCTCATATTGATATTCTAGACACATAATGTTCACTATATGTTAAGATATAAAGAAAATGACAATATCTGTTGTACTTATGAAATAAATGGGATGTAATGCGACTCTTTATTAAGATTTATTTATATATATTTTTTCAAATCTGACTTCACTGTAACTATTTCAGCAAGAAGACATGAAAGTATAAGTTTAATAAAAAAGGCTATGGATGATTTTCATGTTAACACGTGCATCAAGTTTATAGAAAGAACTAACGAAACCGATTATGTCAGATTATTTAACGGACAAGGGTAAAATCAAAATATTCTTTCTAGTCATAAATTATTTATTGCTTAAGGGCATAAAATAATAAACTTCATAGATTTACACTTTAGGGGAACATATAAAAAATTTAACATAACTATTTCAATAATTATACTATAGTATAATGGATAATATTGGATTTTTAGTAATTTCTACTTGCATTATTTTTCAGTTGTTATAGTCTTGTGGGATGGTTTCCTGGAGAACATAAATTATCTCTTGGAAAAGACTGCATGCACTTGGGAATCATTATTCACGAATTGAATCATTTGCTCGGTTTTTATGACGAAATAAATCGGTTTGATAGGGATGGCTATGTGAATATAAACTGGGAAAACGTTGAAACAGGTTAAGAATAAATGCATTTATTCTTGTTTTTTTTTTCTTTAATATAAATTTAATTTATTATTTTATAATATTTCTAGGAATGCATTCTCAATTCATAAAATATTCTCCTTATAAAATGAGAATTGTAGATTACTTTGATTACAATTCCATCATAATGTTTGGCGAAAGAATTTTCTCGAGAAATGGGTTAAGTAAAACCATAGAAGCTAAGCAGGAAGGAGTGACATTCAAAGATATTAAAGATAAACCTGGATTGAGTAACAGCGATATTTATCGAATTAATCAATTTTATAAATGTAAAGTTTAAGTGATATATTAAAAACTAAATTTCATTGTATGAGAATTATTAATATTTAATGTCAAAAATGTCAAACTTGCTTATTTTCACAAATCCGATTATAAGATTTATCTTTAATCTTAAAAATATATACGCATAGAATAACAAAATTATTCAAATTAACAGTAAAATACATAATAAAGTTAGAAATACCTGTGTTTCTTGGATGTCATATGAAACGATCCCGATTTCCTTCAGAATGAATTGGAAACGATTCCCACAACATCGGCATTTTTCATGTAGCGAAAGAATTCAGCTCTTCGTTCACATCTTCGTGATTGATTGTGATTATAATTAATTAATGTTGGCTATTGAACAGTTAGGTATTAAAAATCTGTCAATAGATGAAGTTAAATAAAATAGGCCTCCATTTTCTTTGGAGCGTATGTTAAAAAATTAGTAATGCCATTATTTTATAAATTATAATGAGAAAATAGATTTATTTTTAAAAATTATATTATCAATTCTTATCATGTTAAATAAGGTTGGTGCCCTTTTTCTTTGCTACATTTTTTATTACCTGCAGGTTTCTAAGGTTATATGGAACTGGTAAGAACTTGGTTTGTTTGTCTTTCAGAGCTTGGCTAGGTGTGTTTAATGTAGTAGATACCATTTTAGATTTAACATTCTTCAATATTTTCGTAAGGAATGACTTGGAATATCCATGGCTTTTTCCAATATCCTCTATGTACCGGAGTTTCTTAGTGAGGTCCTCTTCCGTGGAGCAGTAGGTTAGCGCTCTTTTATAGTATGCAAAGAAAGCTGATCTTTTGTAAGTTATGGGATCGTTGGACCAATTAGGAATAATAATAACTTGGTAAGTAGGCTTTCTATAGACGGTGGTTTTAATAATACGTCCCTGTATTGTGATATTGCAGTCTAAAAAATGTATTTCTGTATTACTTTGTTGTTCCTTCCTCAAAATGAGGCCATATTGGTCTAAGGTGAAGGCTTTTGGAAAATCATTTATATAAACTTGGTTGTTCCATACGACTAGGATGTCATCAACATAGTTGTTTTATTCATCAACGTAGTTGTTTTATTCCTTGTAAGAATTTTAATTTTTGGATCTTAGAATGGAATGCCTGAAGATGGCTACATGGCCGAAAACGTTTGCATGTTAACTAATAAAATTATCTACCTCAGCTGCAATTTAATGCTATTTTTGTTCTTTTATTTTAAAGTATTAAAGAGTATAAGCAGTTTTATCTTCTACAAGTCAGAATTATAACTTAACGTGGCTAGATAATAACCCTAATTGGAAAAATAACGACATCAAAAACCGAATCACACCTTATAAAACTTTCTTTTCGTGGCTTTCATCATAAACTATGTAAAGACAAGAGTCCGTTATGCCTCAAAAGAATGTATAAGTTCATTCTGAGATAACAATGTAAGACAAGATCACATGTCTATTCGTACATATTTCATAAACATGCCACTACAATATATTCTTTCTTTGTGATGCAATGTTGCCTTTGTATGTGATATAAAAAAATAAACATATTATTATTATTAAATTATCAAATGATGCAGCCATTATAATCCAATAATACCACATGATTACACATTATATTAGTAGTTAGTGTATATTATTGTATGATGTATTACTTATATTTTTGGTATTTATTTTTAAATTCTAGGTTATTTTCTTTTTTGTGACATTAACAATTACTTAAGATTGCTATGTGTTTATTTTTTAGTTGCTAAGATGTTGTATGCAATTATGGCAACCTTTGGATGCTAACTTGATGTACTTTTACAAAGTTGCTAATTCTAACAAATTCTAATAATAAATAATTATAACTAACCTAATGGCCTAATGACTCTGCAAATCCAGAGTTTGGCCTGAGCTCAAGTCTTTTTACTATTTCTACAATAAATATATTAAAACAATCAGTAATTAGCAGCTAACTAACAAAACAAGATAACCAGAAACTTACAACTAGAAGTATCAAACACGTGTTAGAACTAAACCAACAAAAACGATGTTAGAAACTTATGCTAATAAGTTGAATAAATTCTCAAAACAAGTTAAATAACAAAAATGTAAAATTTATTAGACTCAAAAACACTTACAAAAGTGTAAACAAAGCTTTATTTAAGCAATACTAAATGAAAATTCAAATAACCAACAAAACTTATTTAATCAAAATTCAAATATCCAAAAATCCAATTAATCACAATAAATAACATTAAATTTTACATAATTTCTAATACCTCCACCACTGATATAAACTTTAAGCCTTGGTTGATCTTTACAAGAAATTTGAATGTCACTATTCCAGTTCTATTTCAATACACCTCACAGTATCGTCGGACACGTATGGTCTTATACCCGTGAATTATCTCAGCTTGGCTCATTTGCATAAAGTTGCATCAAAATATCAAATTTATTAGCTTACAGGGTAATCAATTCATGTCATCCTTTTTACAATTTAATTATACCTTGAACAAAACATCGATAAGAGATCATTCTTATATTATCCCATCGGGTCAGTGACAAACTTATTTAGATTAGATGACATCAATAGCTGAGAGATCTCATTTGGAAGACAGCTATCCATTCCATAACATGTGATTGCTAAATACTGAGATGGAGAATGTGGAAAGTAAGTTAATTCTTAAACTAAAATATAATCTATACATATTATAAATTTGAAATGCCTGAGCGCACGTATACACTTTTAACACGAGAACGGCTGAATGGATTTTTATGAAACAACTTTTGTTCGTTAGGGGATTTAGGTTTAAATAATAAACATTAATTCCAACACAAATTTAAAATAAAAATTATTTGTATATAAATTACTGTATTTAAAAAATTTATTTTTTATGCTTTCCGTTCAAAAAGGTAATAAAATTAACTAGTTGTATGTTGTCAGCACGAATAGTCGTTTTTTCCGATTTAGATTAAAGTTCCAATATGTTATTACGAATCATTGGAGTACCATTCCTATTCAAAATGATTTAACTATATGTTTCAGACATAAGAAAAAAGATGATCATATATTTTTAGGCAGTATTTTGTGTGAAAATAATATTCGCTATCTGAATGTCTGCTTGTCAAAACGAAATGTGATGTAAAAATTATTAGATCTGAATGAAATTCACTAGATAATTATAAAATCATCAAAATTCATTCATTATTACTGACGTAATAACTATCCAAATCTATAATTTAAAAAAAAATGTAAAATTAAATAATGGAAACGTTTATGTGAATATTCATTATTCATTACTAACTTGCTTAAATTTTGATTCTTTTATTAAGAACACATATCAATGGTTATTTTAGAGATTATAAACTTTCGAAATTCAAAAAATATTTGCATAAATATTAATATTTGATTGTCGAAATTTATAGAATCTCCAATGAAAATATAGTGCTTTGATTTTTAATGAAAATTATATAATAATGATAAACAAATTTTATATTTCTAATAAAAAGTGCAATATGTGAAATATCACATATTGCACAAATAGGATCGAATGAATATATAAAGCTGCCGTAATGCTCTTTGCAACTAGTAGATTGTTTTTTGGTAGCATAGAAACTGTCATATTTATTCCTAACAAATACATTTTTCTTCTCGATTCTATTACAGTAAGACCCCGCTTAACGCTGCTCCGTTTAACGCGGTTTTTTCGAATTATATATTTTTTTACTGATTCACTTTGAAGCGGTTTTTCAAACCGTTATTATTATACTCACATAAATCCAAAATCGCACTAATTTATTGCTTTGATACTCTTATGCTGTCTCGTAATGCGTTTGATATCAGTTCAGTGCAGTACATACGAAAGTCCGCCGGGGTGACAGTTCGCGTTTATGATCGTTCATTAAAGTTATTTTACAGTTAGTTTAGCCACTACTACGGAGATTATGGATCAGTTTATACAAAAGGATCCAAATTTTGATAGAAATTCAAAGGCAAAACGAAATGTCATAGATGCAATGTTTTACTATCGACAGTTGCTTGCTGGACGAAAGAGGAAAATGCAAACGGTTTTTCGTTAGATGATTCTTAACGAAAAAGCAAAAAGGATCAAATGAGGAAGAACCTTCCTCATCACACATAAATTATTTACATTCGCGGCTCTTTAGTGCATACATGTGGTTCTTAAGTAAAATTGAAATTAAAAATAAAACTATTATAGTTTCATTTATAAAATTTTTAAAGAATTTTTTTCACATAATGGTGATCATTTGTTTTATAGGTCTTGAAAAACTCCGTGGCACTAAGATGCGTGAAGCATGAGATCAGGGAGAGGAAAACGAGCATGTAGATTTCTTAGGCACATTTACAATCAGTGAGTTTACTACTGGGTGCGTGGAAAGGATACATTGAAGGAGTGATGGGGATGATTGAGTTCATAATAGGCAGGGTGGCCAAACAAAGTGACTAATAAGTGAACGCACACTCGTCCTTTATTGGGCAAGACAATGTTGGCAATGACGAAATGTAAAAGCGGGGAAATCTCGGGGAGAGGCATGTGTAGATGTTTTTCCTACACAGCATAAGCAGATGGTTATAAAAGACCCACAGGAGCAGACTCGATAATTTTCAATATTCGGAATAGTCTTTCGGACTCATGAATTGAAAAAATTTGCATTTGATGTTCTCAGTATTTTTGAGTTTATACAGGGTGAGTGTTTTATCTTGAGACAACGAAATATCTTAATTGGATCTCATTATTTCGGAAAATATTGTAGACAAAAGTTGTTGGGTTTCGAAGGAGCAATCAATTGGTGACCTTGAATGTGACCTTGACCTACAATATCATTTGAAGGTCAAGTCGGTGTTTTTAAATGGGAAGGCATACTTTTGACCCCGACAATGGAAAGAGCAGAAAATTTCACAATCAGATATACTCTTGACCTTAACGTTTAGGTCAAATGTCAAGGTTATTTGCAAGTCAAAAGATTTTTCCAACAGGAAACCATAATTTTTATCGCATTTTTTATGACCTTATTACTTTGACCTTTAAAAGCATTCACTACTTTTAGGCACTATCCAGGAGTAACAACATGGACATAGTAGTTTTCTGCTCCCTTTGGGATGGTTGATTTCAATGAGCCCCTCACCTCTCACTATTGGGGGTGGTTGTTTTCGGTGGAAGGGCATCATTTTGAACATTTGTTATAAAATGTTTCCCCAAAATCAATATCTCAAGCGATGGTGAGAAGTAAAGGGATGCACCAAAAACAATCACCCCAATAGTGAGAAGGGAGGGGATTCATTGAAATCAAGCACCCAAAGGGAGCAGAAAACTACTATGTCCACGTTGTTACTCCTGGGTAGTGCTAAAAGTAGTGAATGTTTTTAAAGGTCAAAGTAATAAGGTCATTAAAAAATGTGATAAAAATTAAAAGATCAAAGTAATAATGTCATTAAAAAATGTGATAAAAATTATGGTTTCCCGGCCATTAAAAAAATAGCGATAAAAATTATGGTTTCCCATTGGAAAAATCTTTTGACCTGCAAATGATAAAAATTATGGTTTCCCATTGGAAAAATCTTTTGACCTGCAAATAACCTTGACTTTTGACCTAAACTGGAAAAATCTTTTGACCTGCAAATAATCTTGATCTTTGACCTAAACAAAAATCTTTTGACCTGCAAATAACCTTGATCTTTAATCAAACCTTATGCTCAAGGGTATATCCGATTGTGAAATTTTCCCGCTCTTTCCATTGCCAGGGTCAAAAATATGTCTTCAAATTTAAAAAAAAACGACTTGACCTTCAAATGTCACAAAATGACCTTCAAAGGTTATGTATGTTAATTAATATGCGACAAAATTTCATATATTTTATTTTTGTTTATTATTTTAGTAAATTTTTTTAGAAACGTCAATCGGTCAAAATAAAAATAGAGTATTTAATGATGTATTAAATATTATTGTTATAATTCTCGCTCAGAAACATGCTTTCATCTAAAAAATAAATGATATCCCATCAAAAACATCTCAGATGTAAAAAATTAGCCAAGTACAGTATTACCGAAACAGGATATTTGTGAAAATTTAGATGCGGTTATTTTGGTTGATGTTATCATATTATTTTCTTAAATCGTCAAACAAGTAGTGCATCTAAATTAGTTGCAATTTAGATGCAACAAATATCCTGTTTCGGTAATACTGTACTTGGCTTATTTTTTTACATCTGAGATGTTTTTGATGGGATTGTTATAACATAGATGAATGATCAATTTTCAATACTGTACAGGTATATTAATTGCACAGTATTGAAAATTAATTATTTTTACAATTTTTAATATTTACAGTAAGACCCCGCTTAAAGCTGCTCCGTTTAACGCTGTTTCGATATAACGCGGGTTTTTTCGAATTCTATATTTTTATTGATTCACTACATAAATCCAAAATTGCAGGAATTTGTTACATTGATACTCCTATGTTGTCTCAGTGCATTTGATATCAGTATAGTGCAGTACATATGAAAGTCTTCTGCGGTCAGAGTTCATATTTATGGTCTGTCGTCAATGTTATTTTACAGTAATAAAAATAACAATTATCCCATTTTAGTTTTAACCTGAATGCTGCCACTTTAAACTATAGTTCCTTGAAGTTAAAATGTTTTTCTTTCATCAATATTTTTTCGCTGTTTATAGTTTACTGTAATCTGATTACTGCTTTTTGTTCTTAAAACTTTTTATTTTCTAATTTTAAGAAATTTTTTCATGAATGATTTATGAATACAAATCGATATTAATCGATATCGATATTAATATAAAAAATGCCTATAATTAATGTAATGCAATAGTAGTAATACATGTTACAAAATAAAAAAGTCCAATAGGGGGTAAAATCGCTCTATTGGGCTAATTTTGGCATTTCTGATCAAAACACATTTGTTGGCATCTGGCATTTCTGATCAAAACACGATTTGCTGGCCACCTAGTAGATGTTGCACACAAGGCTGGCATCTGGCATTTTTGATCAAAACACATTTGTTGGCATCTAGCATTTCTGATCAAAACAGGATTTGCTGGCCACCTAGTAGATGTTGCACACAAGGTACCAAAATTAAATATCACTGGTCATGGCCACGGAACACGGTGGCCATTTTACACAATTTAAAAAACCCGCAGTATGCTCGGGCGGCGGTGGGCAGATATTAAGGTGGCCACGACTTGTAGGTTGGCCACCTAACTCAGGTGACCATCAGCACAGGTTTTCCTGTATAACTTATTACTTTAAATTTTCCTTATTTGTAAAAATATATTTATGGCTCTCGAATAATTTTTAAATTGTTGTGAGGGACAGGTTTGGCTCTTCCATCTCAAAACTTTGCCGACCCCCTGGCATAGATTGTAATGCGACCCGCACCAGTTTGAGACTGCTACTGTATATCCTTTGCCGACCCCTGGCATAAATTGTAATGCGACCCGCACCAGTTTGAGACTGCTACTGTATATCACTTTAGTGCCGTGCGATGGCATCGATTGCCGATTATTAATCGATGGATTTTCATGCTGATGCATCAAAACATCGACAATTATAACAATCGATGTATTTAATTGGTACTATCTATGGTGTAATTTTTCACTGTAAGAATGATTGCTAATAATTTATTAAATATTTTAATTTTGTAACGGCAGTCATGCTGAGTCGTTACACTAGATGTCGTCTTGTCTACTTTCCAAGTGGGAATATCAGCAGGTCTTCATACATGCCCGAAAACGTACTTACAGGCTCCACTGGAACACCACAGAAGCAATCCTGTGCAAATTTGGCAACAACAGGAGAAAATCAATTCTAATGTTTGCTCACTGGCTTTAAAATATCTGTGTTCCAGCAACTTTTGTGTCTGCAGAACAGTTATTCAGCAAAGCAGGCATAATCATCTCCAAAAATAGGAGCAGTTTAAAGCCAAAACATATGAATATGTATTTAGTTTTATAATCATCTCCAAAAATAAGAGCAGTTTAAAGCCAAAATATATGAATATGTATTTAGTTTTAAGTTCATTGTTAATAGAATAGATAATAGATAATGTACGTATTGCATTTCAATAAAATAAACGTTTGATTGATTGGACTTATGAACATTTTATTTAGATAGAAATACCATCGTAGAAAAATCGATCTAATTTTTACTAACCATCGATGAATTTTACAATAATCGATGCATCGATGATGGTAGTTTCTTGGCCATCACACAGCCTTATATCACTTGTGCAATATGGTTGTATAACTCAAACTAACTCAATCTATCATGTACAATAATTGGAATTATTTTAAGATTATTGCATCAAATAATAAATTCACATAAAAGTTTATATAAAAAAGTGAAAATGTTAATTATTTTGTGTCATGATAAGAAAGTTTTAAAACTCTGACCTCATACAATACGCATTACAATCTCTAAGAATGAACTTTAATTTAAAGGCCAAACCGAAACTTGTAAAAATTTTTATTCCCTTTAATAATAATTATTTTACACTTCAAACCAATTATTAATAGTTTTCCTTTTTTAGCTTTTATTTTAATTTTTAACAATAACAATATTTGAAATTTAAAAAATTTTATTTATATCATCGAAATTTGTCTGTTTTTACCTTAACATTCATACAATTTCTTAATACGTATTATATCGCTGGAAGTCATTCCTCGCTTAGTGTATGGTTCCTGAAGCGTAATTTGTGACCATTTGGCTTCCATGGTCTTGGCACGTCCGGGATTTTTAGAAAATGCATATTCGCCGTATATCATAATGGAATGATAATCAAAATCATTATAAATCTTGTTTTGATGAGGTGCAAATTTAGCAAATTGGGATTCCATTCCTAATAATAGTAGTCGTTAATACAGAGAAAAATTAAACGGAATTTTCAGGAATAATAATGACTAACCAGCTTGTATATTGTTCCAGTAAATAATCAGATATTGATCTCTATCGGATCTATTCTGTTCATGGTAGAAACCAATTGCATGAACAATTTCGTGAATGATGGTTCCTAGGTAGTGACAACCATTGCCGAGAGATAAAGGCTGACCTCCTCCATAACGACCAATATGAGAATAACAACTAATTTGAAAAAGAAAAAAATATCACTTTATAAAATAAAATAAATTATATAAATAAATATAAATTACGGTATTTCTTTAATTTTTGCAAATGAATATTATCATTTGGTTCTATGGGGTCCGTGGAGAGATTTATTGAAAAAATTTTTGTCTTTCGACGCTAATTTGTAAAATCAGAGAGGATCGAAAACTGCGAGTTCGTCCATCTATTACGTTGAACTGTCAAGTCTGACACCAGGATCAGTTTAGATCCTATTGCTCTAGCACGGTGAAGGATATCTAGATGAACGTACGTCAGATTTTTGGCCGAAAAACTATAAACGAGAATGGGTAAGCGACACATTAGAAATCCAGAAGTGAAGTGAAAAATGAGGAAATAATCGACAATCTAAATTATATATATATAACAAAATAATATATCATTTATTTTGAATATAATAATAACAATAATAATCTAAGATACATAAATAATATGACAGAATCGAAGTTAATTAAAGAATAAAGCTAACGAAATAACAAGAAAGCTCAATGAAAAATCTAACTTTTATGGGAGCTGTAGTGTAGTTTAACGCGAGAGAAAATCCTATGAGAGAGAATATTTTTCTTTTCTTCTTCTTATTTTCTTTAGTTCTTTTGCTGAATAAATCTCCACATATGATAAAAATATTGATAAACAGAAGACAATGATATTAATCCAACCACGGACATAATAGCCAAAGAAAAGGAGATCTGCAAGAGAGCTGTGAGAGAGTTTCGAGAGAGAATTTCGAGAGTTGCTAAGTTCTATGAAAATTGTTAAAAATTTTCATTCTTTTTTAATCCTTCTATTTACTTTAAATTCTTCAATCATTCTAAACTGAAGAGAAGTTTCATATCGAAACTAGACTTTTCATTTGACAAGAGAGATACTGTTTATAGCCTCCATATTATTAAGTGAAGAAGAAGAAGAAGAGAGATACTGTTTCTAGCATCAGATTGGTACAGAAAACTGTCAAAATAAAGTTATGCTGGTTTACTTTAATCAGGCCTATGACCTCAAGTCGTTGGACCTCTTGGTTTATTTATCTCTCAAGTATAGTTTATGAGTTTATTTGACAAGTATAACAATCCATACCCTGTACCGATCTAAAAGTCATTCAAAAATAATAAAGTTGTCCCAGTTAGTTTCGTTAGCTTTACAATGTAAAATGAAGTTATTACATTTAATTCGAACAATTAATTGGAATTATGCTTTTTAAATTTCACTTAAATTTTCGTTAAAACTAGAACTTTTCAACAAAAACAGAGCTCTGTAAAGCGACTCGTCATTGCATCCCTTGTTTCTTTAGATCAGCCGTTAGTCGTCATTTTCCAATTACTGTATTTCAGTTCAAATCCGACGATATCACCATAAATATCATTAACAAAATTATATGCATAAAAATATATATTTAAGTAATAGATAACATATTGTAATGAAATGAAGTTATTTAATCAATTAAAGAACATGTGCAATAGTTCACTAGTTTTTAGTTTCTTAAGGATGCAGTGGCGCCGAGACGGGGGAAGTCGGAACAAATTCCTCGGTCCCGTAGAAGATTGAGGGGCCCGGGCCCCTTCCTAACAATAAGAATTTTTTCTACTTTTTTAAATTAAGTAACTGCGCATTACAAAATATACACTTAGAATTAAAATTGTATTATAAAAATGAAAGGTAAAGAAAAATATTTGTATTCTAAACATTTAAAATAAGAATTATTTATGATAATTAGACATAAGCATTTCATTTAAACAGAGAAGGAATTGACAGACCGACAAAGCCCACAAAATTTTTTGAGAATGGGATAAATATAGTAAATGTCTCCCGTTTAACGCGAGGGATACGTTCCAAGGAAACAAAACGCTAAATGAAACAGCGTTAAACGAGGTCATTTTAATAGGTAAATAATGAAGATAAATGAAAGAAGAGAGTGAATAAAAAATATGTACATAGCACTATCTTATTTTATTTTATTATTTTGTAACATATATTATTATTATTGTATTACATTAATTATAGACAAATTTTTATTCCTAATATCGATTTGTATTCATAAATCATTCATGAAAAGATTCTTAAAATTAGAAAATAAAAAATTTTAAGAACAAAAATCAGTAATCAGATTGCAATAAACTATAAACAGCGAAAAATATTGATGAAAGAAAAACGTTCTAACTTTAAGGAACTATAGTTTAAAGTGGCAGCATTCAGGTTAAAACTAAAATGGGGTAATTATTATTTTTATTAGTTGTATATTACTATAAAATAACATTGATGACCAATCATAAATAAATATGAACTCTACAGCAGACTTTCGTATGGACTGCACTGTACTGCACTGATATCAACGCATTGGGAGACGGCATAGGAGTATCTATGTAACAAATTCCTGCGATTTGAGATTTATGCAAGAATAACGGTATGAAAAACCACACTAAAGTGACTGAATAAAAATATAGAATTCGAAAACCGCGTTATATCGAAACAGCGTTAAGCGGGATCTTACTGTACAGTGGAATACGTTTATAACGAAACGATTGGGACTGGAAAAGTTTTTCGTTATAATTGACGTAAGAAGAAAAATTTTTTAAAAGTTGTGGACGTTTCCCAAAGTTAGTTTCAATGAGTTTATGACATTATTCTTCGAAAATACTGTATAATTAAAAAATAAAATTCGCAGAACATCAATTTCCTCAAATTGCATATAGTATATTTTTTAAAAAGAACTTAAAAGTGAATAAAAATTTGAATAATCTGTGTAAAATATATGTAATATGTAAGGTTTTGATATCTTACAGAGAAGAAAAGAAAAAAATATATATATTTTTCTTTCTTTCTCCTCTGTAAGATATCAAAACCTTACATATTATATATATATTTTACACTTAGATTACTCAAACTTTTATTCATTTTTTAATTCTTTTTAAAAACTATACTATATGCAATTTGAGGAAATTGAAGTTCTACGAATTTTATTTTTTAATTATATTTTCGAAGAAAAATCTTTAATTACAGGTAGGCCTCGATTAGTGCGAGTTCGAATAATGCGATTTCGATTAGTGCGACTTATAAAATTGATACCGTTTTTCAGTTAGTGCGAGCAAATATTCGATTAATGCGAGTTGTAAGCATAGACCAGTCTTACTAACAAAGCTCCTCTTCATCCGTTCGATTAACGGGAAGGTGTGTCGTTATATTATTCTAATGTCCAAACTGTTCCTTCAGTCCTTCGATGGTGTTTGGTTCCCTCGTCGGTCCCCCGGGCGGGGCAGATCCGACAGGACCCGGCACTGACCACATCGGGTCAGGCCCGTCCGTCCGTCCAGAACCCGGAACTTACTTCAACTCTTCTTTACTTCTTTCTTTCACTTCTTCACTTCTTGTTGCTAACGGACGCTCCTCCCTTTTATATTCGGTGAATAATTAGTGATTCATCGGTAAGCAGGAACTTGCAAGAAAGAGAGAGATTTTTATCTGTTTTCACATCCTTTGTTAGGACTAACTTTCAGACTCTATTTCCCCTCGTTAAATATTGCCAAATGTGGCGAAATAATATTAATTATTAATTTTTAATAAAATTTGGATTTAAATTATGATCGTTCGAATCTTGAAAATGATCGTTTTACATTAATTTACGTTATATAAAAATATACAAATTATAGATAAACAGTGAGGTCTACCGGGACCTCACACAAGAACCAATTACCATATTTTACATAGAGTTAATACTTCGAATAGTGTGAGAAATTCGTGGAACCAATTATTCGCACTAATCGAGGCCTACCTGTATTGATTTTTTCGAAGAATAACGTCATAGGTTCATGGCACCTGTATATATATAGGGACCCAAAACCCGATTGATACCGGGAACTAGGGTTTCTCTCGGCGCTCTTGTAAGGATGACTTCTAGTCGATTATTGTAAATTCATCGAGCATTGTAAATTGATAAAAAAATAAGAAATTCTACTGCTTGTGTGTGCTATATATGGCACCTACAAGTGGTATGACATCATAGTATCCGATATCCCATAAATGCAAGGAAAGATCTGTCTGAAATCTTCTAGGAAATCCTACAGTTATTTTGCATCTATTAGAATAAACTTTATTCTTATAATAATAATAATAATAATAATAATAATAATCATTCCCATCTTTAAAAATTGGTGATAAATTTAAAACAGAAACACGTTTCCAAAATTGGGCCAAAGTCACCCTAATGGGCCTAAGTCACCCCAGTTTACGGTAGTTCAGTAGATAATACACATTTGAAAAACTAAATATCACTTTCAAAAGAATCAAAAACCCTTTTTGTCATTTATAAAATAAAATATAAAAAACTCTCGATTTCCGCAATTATCAATTGCTTTCTTGAAATATGGAAACAGAATTATTCGAAGCAATACAATTTAAAATTGAATAATGTACATAAAATGTCATTACATTATTATAAAATTATATTGCTTTGAATATTTCGTGTTCCATATTCAATGTTAGCAAATGTTAATTAATTAATTAAGGGCGGATACCAAAAGCGCTTTATTTCTATTTTATATAATAAAAAGATTTTTTGGTTCTTCTGAATGTAATGTTTATAAGAAAAAGAAATCCGAACTGACGTCTGTAAAACTTGAAAAAAATTTTAAAAAATATGAATCCGCAATTCTGTGCTTCATTAGATTGAAAATTATAATATAAAACTTAAATGTAGATGTCCCGATTTGCATATTTTTTCTATTAAGCTTTAAATTACCTTCCAGCCAGCGGATACTAAGCGGTGGAATATATCACTATCCAACAAAGACCATTTATAACCCTGATGACTGGTCAGCTTGGAGTGAATCCGTGGTGGCTCGTGGTTCATCCATCAGATAGAAGATGAGATTCAATGAAAAGGAACATAACCCCTCTTGAAAATAAATCATGGAAGTATGGGTCCCGGAAATTGATTCTGGATCAATCAGTGAAGAGTTGTATTGATATAAAACAAGCCTTCATACTCCTCATGACATTTTTTGAATTAGTATAAAATGAATTTTTACTTTTTGAAAAAAAATTCCTAGATTAGAGATTCATATTTTACTTTTTTAATAAACATTTATTTTCATATTATCTAATAACTTAATATTAAATAATAAAAAAAGGTATAAACTTACTCTACATTTATAGATACACCAAAAATTGTAATATATTCAGATATCAGCATATAATAAATATGTGATACAATTCCTGACAATGCCAAGCCAAACATAATTACTTTACCAATTTTAGGCCATCTGCAAATAAATACATACTTTATACAATATATATATATTAATACATTATCGTCATTCTCAATAATTAAAAATTTTATATTTCAACCAGATTTTTCTTAAAATTATTCTCTCTTCAAGAATATAACAATTAGATATTTCTAACAAATAACCTACTATATCGAAATTTATTTTTGTGATCATTCCACATTACTTTCCTTTTAAGAAGAAAGTAGAACTGAAATAATCTAATTATTTTGTATTAATCATCGAAGCAATATTAAGAAGTCAGTCAAGATCGACTACTTTTCTCTTTCTGTTATTTGATTTTATACATCATTTTCTTAAAAATTCAAAATGATGAATTTTGAATTTACTGAAAATAACGGATATTAAGTATAATTACAGAGCAGCAAATATATTTCACATATTTCGCAATAATATCTCAGATGAGTATTATTCAATCTGAATAAAATATATAAACATTATTGATTCCTTCTAAGCCAGAGGTGGGCAATTATTTTCTGCCGCGGGCTAGATAAACAATTTTTAGGATGAAGCGGGCCGTATAAAAATGAAATGTACGTAAGGGCGAATTTAACTTTATTGCGCCGTAATTATGTAATTAGAAATTATTATTATGTAATTATGTAATGATATTATTAATAATAAATTAGGTAATCATTAATAATTAATGAAAACTACTTTGACAAAAAATGACTATTCACGTTCAAGCAAGATTGATTCTTGCACAAACATATTCCTCTCTCCATCACACGGGTCAAGTATAACGATTGGCTAATTTATCTGCACACGTAATTGTCAATCTCACTATCATGTGTAGCTACTTTTGTGATACACGAAGAATATATTCGTGTATCAATATTATTTTTAAAATAAACTTTCCTTGTGTTATATTTTTAGTTTTTGTTGGTATGCAAAGAATTCAAAAGCATCCGTAGAAACTAATTTTTCATTAGAAACATTAGAAAATAATTCGTCCTAAGAATTAATAAATTCAGACAATATTTAAAAATTATTATTATTTTCTAAATATTTGAATTTTACAGAAAATTAGAAAACTACTATATTCATAATTATCGAAAACCATATTATATTCATATGGGTTCTTACTTCCTTGGCACATTGATTGGAAATATTTTATCCAAAAGAAAAGATATGAAGTTTGGAAAGGTATGTTATACATTAAATTTGTAACAATATACCTATTTGTATGAGCCTGCCTTTACTCTCTGTAAAGGCAGGCTCATATTATATTCTGAGACATGCCAAAAGGCCGCTCCCCTGCTCCATGAAGTATACTACTACAGGGTTCTAACGACGGCGAGAATACTCGGCTTAATCATTGCCTACCACTCGGGTGCGGACTCACCTGCCACCTCTTGGTCCACGAAGCGAACGAAATACAAATTCGGCGGAAGATTGCCAGGCCTAGGGGTATGACCACCGCACCCGTACCTCATGCAATGTGTCGCCGAAGCTACCGAGAATCGTCTCCGTCCACAGATGGAGCGAAAACAAAAAGAGACTGAACGGATTTGCTACTGTGTGTTCAAATTACACCTTGCTCAGGCGTTGTCGCGAAAGGACGGAAAAGTCCGAACCTTTCCTTACTGCGAGTAAACAAAGAGGCTGAACGGATTTGTTGCTAGTTCTCCCATTACGGGAGATCACGATTGTCAGGCAAAACCGCTGCGTAAACGCAGCAGCCCGACTGAAGATCGGTCAAAGCAGGATCTCCAAGCGAACAGAACCTAAACTGATATTCGTTTACGGCGGAGTGGAACACGCATTGGAATACCAAAGCGGGAACCTTCCCCTCTTGGAAAGGGCGAGAATCTCTCCCGTTTCGATCCCCGATGCAGCTCACTGAAAGATATGATTGGTGGGCCACCGTAGAGACGATATCGACCGACGCCCTAAATTGGCCGGGCTCAGACGCCATGCCGGAAGTCGAATATCGCTCGAATCAACTCCACGAAATTTGTGATTCCCTAGGGAAGCAACCTTCCCTCGGTCTGGAGATGACGTCCCCTACAGTTCGAGTACGACCAACTCTCAGGCGAGCACCGTTAAGGCTTGTATCCCTCCGCCATTTATCCCGTTAGCACGTTACGCCACCTTGGGATTTGGGACCCTTATACAGGACTCGTACCTCACGCAGGGCATACGTCGGGCCGATTCTTAATCCCGGATCCGTAGGGACTTGGGCGGTCGATCGGCAAAGTACAGAGCGCCCACCGGCGAAGGTGGGGTGCAACCCGGCTCTACCGACCCAGAAAGAATTTCTTCACCTGGGACAGTGTCAGGTCTACCCGGGTGCCCAGTCCGAGTTCTGCCCGCCATTGCTGGGCCTCTCTATAGATATTCAACCGAGGTCCGAAAGAACGGAACGGATTTCAACCTATTTCCCCCACTTCTCGGGTAGGGATTTCCCAGGCACGACAGGGGGATGTGCCCTGAGGACACCGGCGTGCGACCTGCATGCGCACATTCTTCCGGTGCGGGGATTCTTGGAAAAATGACATCCCCATTGGAAGCCTCTTAGTGTACCCAGACACTATGACCTTATCGGCTGGGCTGCAGTTGCACAGATACGTAGTGCCTGCCGGCACAAGCCCTCTCGCCACGTCAAGGCGGATTCCCCTCGAGTGGGTATAGAGAGTAAAGACTGGATTTCACAGCATCAGAATCTACAACAGAAAACAGACAACAGATGCCTAAATGACACAGGAAACATGATAACAGGAAACAGACAACAGATGCCTAAATGTGATGTCACTTCCTGTTTGTAATGTACTGCACGGCAGATTATAAGCAGAAAAGTAAAACAGACAAAATTTTTAACTTTTAAATTTCTGCAGCGCTTGCTGTTATAGTTTTATTCAATCTCTCTCTTGGAGTAACGTTTGTTTGATGTCATGAGCCGAAATCTTAAAAATCAAAACGACGGAAACAATAGATAAGTTGATCAGCTTACTCGAATAATATTTTTAGTCTTGAAAGCGAAGCTTTTGAACTAGTCGAATTTGGATACCGTATTTCTCTCTATTTTGAAAGAAATTTCTTGTCCAAAATCTGTGACGTCTTTTTCGTCTTTGTTTTAATTTCAACATTAATAAGGAGATTTTTGCCAAAGACAATAAATGTGTTAAAATCATTGTGTTGTTGTCCATTTTTGTTGGACTTTTTAAACATCGCAAGAGGCTGCTGCATTATACAAAACTGTTTCGAATTTCTGCTGTAGTGGAAACAACGTAGAGCAGAAGGCAGGCAACAATAAGTTGTTCTGTTTCTGTTTGCTGTTTGCTGTTTCTGGTGATGTGGAATCCAGGCTTAAGTCAGTCAAGCCAAAAAAATGCAATTGGGATCGGCCCTCTTGCTAGGGCCTCAGGCGAATGTCTAGGATCCAGAATCAGTCGATCTTGACAGTAATTTTTTGTGAACCGAATGGCAGGAGTTGTCCTATGCAAACGTTGCCCACTGATAAAGCATTATATAAGGCTAAAGACACACGTCACGTTCTTTGCAGATTCGGAAGTCGATTCGACACACAACAACACTGCCAGATCACACACATCGAAATAATTTGGATGCCGACTCCACAAATGTTTCCAACCATACATTTGTTTTTAATAAACACTCTACTTAAATGTGTCGAGGGTAATACGACTGATAGTATTCATTTTCATACATATCAATACCAAATTTAGCGGCCGGATTGACGAGTGGTAACATATTTGCGCGCCAAGTAGAAAAGTCTCAGGTTCGCGACTCTGGTCTAATCTCTCTTGAAAAGTTTTTTCGGGATTCCGATCCCGGCTCGGCGGTCCCTATCCTTAACCATTTGGCACCCTCAATGGATGTGAGTGCAGCACGTGATTAGAACTGGCCTTAGTAATCTCACCTATTGAAATGGACAAAAAATTATAAATATATAGAAAAATAATTTGGATCGTGATAATTTTTTAACAAAAACTTTGAATCAAAACTTTCCACAATTAAATAGAGTACAGCTAAACATATCGTCAAAATATAATCGCTGAAGTCTATTTATCCACGGATAATTTTAAATTAAAAATATCTTTATTCAAAATTTTTATTAAAGAATTATCTCGATCCAAATTATTTTTGTAAATCCCCATTTCAATACAGCCCATCTGAACACACAATCAAAAATAATATGACGAGGGTAAATGAGCAGCAAGGATGATCAGTTATTGCCGCTTGAAAACAGCTTCTTGCAGATTGGTAGCATATATAATTGAATGTCCTGGTTACACACAATTGACTAACAAAGAATGTCGCACCAAATGACTGTGATTCAAGAAAAACACGTTAAGTATCTCCAGCCTAGATTGTATTTCTCAACGGGATACGTTGACAAATAACATTAGCGCGCATTTAATGCGAAAACCATGACTGCAGCAGTCCAAAACGAGTTTTAAAGTCGTTTGTCATGCGCAAGAGATCTTCACTAGGAAAAGCAGAAAATGAGAATGTATTATAAAATCATGTACACAGATATGTCAAATACTGTTTCTAAAGAGAAATTGATTAATCGAATATATCGTATTTTCCTTATGAAAGTGACCTTGGGACCGAAAAGATTTGGCAAAGAATCCCGGGGCGGCATATGATAAAAATTGCTTAATAAACTGGATAAAAGAATGTTAAAAGAAAATACGAAAAGACCAGGGATCATAAGACAAAACCCCGAATAAGGCCGGCAAAGGCGGCCAGACGGCCAAGTGGTAACGCTGTCGCATGCCACGCAGGAGGACCCAGGTTCGCGTCCCGGGTCTGGTAACTCCTGAAAAGTTTTTTCGGTGTGCTGCGCCCGGACCGGTGATCCCCGTCCTTCCCCCTCCGGCCCCACTCCACGGATGTGGGTGCAGCCTGTGGTTGGAACTGGCCTCGCCCCTTAGTAATCTTCCTGATTGGAAAGGAGCTTAAAATATGGAAAAAAGGCCGGCAAAAATCCGAAAAGGGAGGAATAATTTTTCTACTAGACAGATGGCGCTATGCGACGGGAAATAAATCGCGTCTGGTCGTGGGATACGATTAATCGACGCGACGCACATATTTCAGAGCCATTTATCGTCATAATTCATAATACGATTCTTGTCTGTTTAAAAATTGTTGATTTCAAGATTATCTACTCGAATAAGAAATATAGAAGAGTTTAGCTAATTTGAATAGAGAGATGAATATAAATTCATGATATCTTGTGACTTTTTCCAGAATATTGAATCCAAAATAGTTTATTATTGATTTTTCTGATATAAATTTATTAATAATTTTAAATTTCTGCCTGTTAAGGTTTTTGTCAACAGCTGATGCCACTTTTCACTCCGTAAGAGTATTAAGTTGCGGGCGAATCAAGCCTTTCCACCGAGCGCCCATTCCTGCAGAAGAGGGGTCAGCCGGATTGTGGAGAAAGGGTTTGAAGATTGGCCGGATTGGCCGCTTGGAAACACTTTGACTTTCCATTCTAGGGGACCCGGGTTCCGGACTCGGATCCCACCTTTGAAAATGTTTATCATGAGGTCCGGGCCAGACCAGTCCATCTCCCTCTTCCACAATCAGCTGACTCTCCGCAGAGGTGGGTAGCCGGTGAAAGAGCTTGTTCCCCCGACACTTAATATTCTCCCAGAATGGAAAGTGGCGTCATCTGTTGACAAAAGGAAAAACAGATTGGATGGTCAGGGCCCGGACCTCCATGAAAATATTTCCAAGTAGTGGAATCCGATTCTCGATACAGAATGCAAAGCCAAAGCGTTTCTATGCTGCCAATCTGCCTGACAAAAATGTTAAACTTTTTAAAAGATACATTAGTTATATATTTTTATTTAAGCAGATAGCGTATTCAGAGATTTGCCCTTTCGAAAATGAAGAAAGATTACTAGAGCTATATTTCTTGAGATGATATTCTTCACAGATTTATTTGAATTTTCGTATTTATTAATTAATCTTAGTAATATGAAGAAAACGCAGCTAATATATTATTGCTCATTATTGATGATATTCAAAATCATTGCATTAATCAAAATTATATATATATTATTGTCGATAATATTTATAAAATTATATAAGTTAATACCCATTTAGTTTTTTAATAACTGTGTCTATATATTTAAACTTCTTTTTATTGTGAAAAGTATTTTCGATTTATAAACTTCATGCGAATAAATCATAAACAATTATATTTTAAGTAGACATCAAAAAGCAGTATTTTGTATCAATATGAATATTTTAATATTGGAAAAAATACTAGGATCCCGGTGTTCGGCATTCCGGGTTTTAAGTCAGGAAGGGTCCTGGCCCGGTCCGTTGAATTCATCCTTCAACCATCCAGTTGACTCCATCAAGGGTGTTAGCCAGCCTGTGATGGGTTCTACAAGTGGCCATCATCAGATACAGAATATCCCATGAGGATATGGCGGCTTAATATAACTATCCTAACCTAATCTAACCGGGTTTTAGTATTCGTAATTCCGGATTCTTTGTATTGTAAGCCCTACTTTCAAACATTTCATGATTTAATAATACATAATAAACTTTTAAAAATGGAGAAAAATGCAGAGGAATATGATTTTGTTGAAATTATTTCTCTCTCCATAAATAACATTATTGGGTTTAATATTATATACTGTAATTGCTTTAAAATTCGGTTGCCATCATTTTCTATGAGGTCATTGGATATTTTCTTAATATAGCCAAAACAAACTGAGCAATTCCAAAATGCTTTTGAATATTCAGACATATATATCTTGTTCTTGAAATTGTCAAATTCAAGTATCTGACATGAAAGAAACAAGATTCCTAAACATTCCACTCAATATAATTTTCATTTTTGATAAATTTAATTTCACAGATATCACAATATCGAAGATCATTACGTTTGTCTTATCATTCATGAATATATTTTATTTGGTGGCGGTCACTTTTAGAGCCCATATCAGGCTGGCTAACATATATGGTGAGGAGAATTGGAAGATTGAAGGATGGCCAATCCTATATTTGTCCTGAAAATAGAATAATACCCTAATTTTAACCCGGATTTTTTATGGTAGTAAACAAATGCCTTACCACGTGACCATCCGACCGAAATTAAAAACAATAACTTGAACTGTAGCAAATGCTACAGTTCAAGCCATTGTTCATTTCGAAGTAATTACTATATTACTTGAAATTTTATGATCAAATGGTATTTACTTTCTTTCTTTTAAATTATTTTTTAGATATTCATTTTAATGAATTTGTTCAGTTTTTATAGAAACTAATGAAGTATAGTATAATTCATTTAATGCAATACAATAAGACAAATTTTAATTACGATAATGTAATTAAATGTAAGTTTTTCGTTAAAAAATAATGTAATTCAAATTTTGATATTAAATAATATAAAATTTTTTTTCTTATAAATTATAATCAAAAATAGAAATTGGAAAACTTTTTAAGTTTCATCATCTTTCACTATTATATGAAAAATAATTTAATAAATTATATTTCATTTGTAAAATTTAGAATATAAGATATATATAATTTAATAAAGTATGATATCAACATATATACAACTTTCATGATATTACGATTTTGGTTTCATAATAATGCAACAGTTGTCTCAAATGCAATATTTCTAATTCAAAAAATTGTATACAGTAAACCCAAATTTAATAGATATTATTATTGGCTCTATTAGATAGTGTTCGATGACCATATTATGATATTGAGTGACCTGCAAAAACATTTAGATGATATGAAATTTATATTCTGCTTCTAATCTCTGATATACTATTTCATAAGCAAGTTATTAAAGGAATCTAATTCAATTTAAAGAATTAAACATGCGTTTTTATTAAAACTCCGAACGGCTTTTCAATTTTCTTTGTTAATCCCCTTATTCATCCTGGATATGCTGACATATTTTCAAGGCTTGTCTTTGAATTGTATTTTATAAGCACATTTCCATACACATATATATAATATTTTTTTTATTCTTATGAATATATTACTTTGTTATTTTATATAAATATTAAAATATAATTGATATTTTAATACTACTTTTGGTCTTTAGAATATCGTCATTACTTTTTGGATTGTAACCATCATATTAATGGGACTTGTGCTATTTGGTTTAAATAGTTATAGAACTGATGCATCACCCAATGAAACGTTAATTCATATACATCAAGCTCTTTCCCCCATAGCATGGATCGTCGTATCAACTTGGATTATCATAGCCTGTATAACAGGATCAGGAGGTATGAATTTTATAAAAATATTAAAGTACACCATTTAAAAAGAACTTGTAAGAAACTGGAAGCTATTAAAATATTCCTTTTTTATATCCATTATCATTGCCAATAGATAAATATAGATAGTTATTCTGATATTATTTCACAAGCTTAAATAAATAAAATCTGAGAAGATACACAAATCAAAGAATATAATTTTCTACGCTTTTTTCGTTTTAAGAATAAATTCAATGAAAAATGTTTAAAATGTAAGAAAATAAGCAAAGTACACAATTAAGAAATTAGGGTATTTGTTACAATTTAGAAGTGCAAATTTGGAGACAAATTATGATTTACTTTCTTAAATTCATCAATCCTATACAGCACTTGTATCTAAAAATTATCTTAATTTCTTTTTACTGTACTTTCCTTATATTTTATGTATTTTATATTTTTAATTGGGTCACTTTATATTTTATATAAAAAGCCATTATTCTGAGAAAGTTATTCGAAAACATCTTAATACAGGATAGAAGAAAAGTCTATACCCCCTCCAAATAATTGATAAATATCATAGATTTCAAGAATCTATTAATGCCAACAAATAAAAAATCATGGGTGGGCTATCTAATAGTGACCTCAAATGAGCTGATTATGCAAATGAGGACAATTATAAATCCTATCTCATAAACCGTAATAGATAGGGAAAATTTCCAATTACAAATTGTTCAGTATTCAATTCTGAACACATTAAAAATCTTCCACAAAATCGGATGAATAATTCATTCAAAAATGAAACAAAAACATTTTTACATGCAAAAGGTTTACAATTTTTTCTGACAAAATACCAACACTAAAACATAATATCCCAAATCAATAAATTAAAACCACAGATTTTAAACAACAAGTAAAACTAATCAAGGATGTGCTCAAAACGTCTTCCACCGGAGGCCGGATGGCCGAGTGGTAACGCGTTGGCGTGCCATATTGGAGGATCCGGGTTCGCGTACCGGGTCTGGTCTCAGATTTTTTTCGGGGTATTGGGCCCGGCCCAGTGATCCCCGTCCTTCACCATCCGGCCCCCCTCCAACTCGTAATCTCCCTGATTGGAAAGGGGGCGTAAAATATGCCAAAAAATTGGGTGCAGCCCGTCGTTGGAACTGGCCCCGTCCCCTTAGTAATCTCCCTGATTGGATCGTGGTTGGAACTGGCCCCGCCCCCTTAGTAATCTCCTGATTGGAAAGGGGAGTGGTTGGAACTGGCCCCGTCCCCTTAGTAATCTCCCTGATTGGAAAAGGTTGGAACTGGCCCCGCCCCCTTAGTAATCTCCCTGATTGGAAAGGTCGTCCTTCACCATCCGGCCCCCCTCCACGGGTGTGGGTGCAGCCCTTGACCCCCTCCACAGGTGTGGGTGCAGCCCGTGGTTGGAACTGGCCCCGCCTCCTTAATATTCTCCCTGATTGGAAATGGGGTATAAAATATGCAAAAATAAAAAAAAACGTCTTCCACCAGCATTCAAGTACAGTTGAGCATGATGTTGGGTGGAGTTCCTCACAGCCTTGAGTGTCAGTAGAAATCTTTCCACAAAGAGTAATGATGGGGTCTTGAAGATTCTGTACTTTGTTATGCAAGAATGAAAGTTGTTGTGGCCTCATCAATTGCTATTTGTGAAAAAACTGATCTTGAGCGTTTCAAGGAATTGAGGTATCATAGATATAAGTGTTTCATTTTTGGAGAACTATCATCCTATTTTGATGACGATTTTTTATTGTGTTCAGAATTGAATGCTGAACAAGATTATAATGGGAAAATTTTCCCTATCTTATGGTTTATGATAGAGGGATTTGCAATTGTCCTCATTTGTATAATCAGCTCATTTGAAGGAAGCAAAGCTTCATAGCCCACCCATGACTTCCAATTTGTTGTTATTAACAGTTTTTGTAATCTATAATATTTATAAAGCTATTTGGAAGAGTAAAGACATTTCTTTCACCCTGTATATTAAAAAACATGATCTTATCCGTTTTTGGTAACAGATATCATCACTTTCCATTCAGCTAGAGTACTAAGTGACAGGGCGGAACAAATCCTTCCATAGGCTGGCCACTTCTGCAGGGTGAGCTGCCGGATTGTGGAAGACGAGGATCGACGAGATGATCTAGCAGTGGGATCTCGAAAAGTATTATTAGCTTTATAATAATTAACTTATAACGAAAGTTATAGTGAGTTGAATTTTAAATGTAAATCATTTCTATAATAAGAGATTTTCTCTTATAAATCTCTTATAAGAGAAATTCTCTTATAAGAGATTTTTCTCTTATAATAGAAATGATTTACGTCTAAGATGAGTAATGATTAACATCAAGTATTCAATAACAGTCATATATTTTATATGACTGTTATAGAATACTTGATATTTTTTGTTACACTTTTATCTTGCTTTTCAATGGTTACACAGGTTACTAAACGGTAAATCATTACAGTGTACCATGGAATGACCCATCAGTTACCGACCCACTTTGGTAAAATTAGCTGTCAAGTTAAGGATAACGTTTCAATGAATCGAGCTAGGATTCCTTTTGAAATTATCTTCTGAAAATATGGGATCCGAGAATTGAACGGGTATCCTTGAACTAGTATGCTAACGCATATCCTTGAACTAGTATACGGGATCCTTGAACTAGTACGGGTATAACGGGTATCCTTGAACTAGTATACAAGAGCATAGATTTGGAGAGGCGCGTGATAGATCACGCGCCTCTCCAAATCTATGCTCTTGTATCCAAATCTATGCTCTTGTATTGGTTTAAAGCCACTGCAATGTCCATTAATTAACAAAATATCAAATTTTAATTCACTTGTTCACTTATATAAATTTGTTAATTCCCGAAATGTTGGTAGACATCATGAAATATTTCTTTTTTGATCTAATTTCTTTAAAATATAGTTCTTATAAAATCACCATGCTGTCTAACTGGATGGTATTGTTATCCCAACTAACTTTAGAATTATTGAACAATTCTAAAATTTTCTAAAATCTATCATTAAAAATCATTTCAAAGTTGTGTCATTTAACTCTTTAACTTTGTCGGCCAGATTGGCCATATGGAAAGGATATATAGCTTTCCACTCGGTAATACCCAGATTCGATTCTAAGGTTTCGCCCTTTATGCAGTGGGGGATTTTCGCATAGGCAGTTGAGGTAACTGCCTCCGACCCGGATTCAGGGGATCCTATATTTTATGGCAGTTATACATATTTAATTTTTACACGATTTTTAACAAGATTTATACATTATGACAATGTTTCTGAATCCAAGAATACCGTACAATTAACCGATTAGTTTTATAACAGACTATGAATAGCGTGAATATAACTTGCACTTAGGTAAACAATTTTAAAAAATTCAATTTTGTTACATACTTGTATGTACTTTTCTAAAAATAAATTAATTAATATTTTCTAAAAAAATTACCTATTCTAATAGGCCCCAAATATCCCTCACTCCTCGGACTTTTTTAAGGCAAAATCCGCCACTGCCTCTATGAAATATTTTTCATGAATCCGGAACTAGCCTCTTCACAGCGGTGGAATCTGTGTAAGAGTTTGGTTTACCCCGCCACTTAGTACTCTGCCTGAATGGAAAGTGAATATATTCATTAGCAAACTAATTCTCTAATTTTAATTATTTAAAAGGTCGCACGTTCAAATTTCTGATACTAAGAAAGATAGTATCAGATGAGAAATCTTATGATGTTTTTTGGATATATTAATTTAAGAAAATTAATATATCCAAAAAACTTCATAAGATTTCTCATGTGTAACTTTTTATGAATATCTGATGTTTAATTTTTTACACTGTTTACTAGAATCAATAAAATTTATCATGATAGTCAGAATATTAATGATAAATCTGAAGAGATTCAATAAATTGTAGAGTGTATTCAACCGTTTAAAAATTGCAAATATATAAATTTCTGTAATTTTTCTGTAATAACTAAGAAATTATTTCATACCTATTTCTGCTATTGACAGAGAATTGTTGCTATTAAACATAATTATATCAAATAAATATCTATATACAGTATTTTAAATTCCGTACCTTTATCCATTCCATAAATTCAGGATACATTTGGATAATAGGCAATTAGTTCCTTTCAAACTACTGCACTTGTTTATTTCATAGTAATTGACATCCTTTTAATATTAGTTATAAAGTTTGAAATTTATTGCTGTCATTGAAAATTTCATAATGTTTTTATAATATGTATGTTTGTTTATAAAATAGGTTTTCTTAGAATCTGATATTTATTACTTTTAAATGCATTAATATATCATTTTATATTTGTAGGTATCTTTAATAAGATTTTTTCTCTGGATATTTTTGTTGCATTAGATCCATTGCTTACATGGATATTTGTTCTTCATCCTATATGTATACTCTATATTTTGGGGGAATTAAGAAGCCCTCAACCACTTACAGAAATAAATCTGGTAAGAGAATACGAGTATTCTGTTTTTTTTTTTTTTTTTTTTTATGATCTTTTGATATTTCCTTATACTGATAAATCTTTTTTTTTTTTTTTTTTTTCAATTAACAATTAACTTTAAAAATTCGAATTCCTTAACCAATAGAATTGCTTTTCTACTAAAATGATAAAAAATATTTATTTTAAAATTCTTATAAAATTTCTTTAAAAACATTAATAATTTTCCAGTACAATAATATGTCTTGTATACTATAAAAATAAATTATTAAATTTAATTAAAATATCTTATGAACAATTGATGAATAATAATTTATTCATATATAATGAATTAATATTAAATTAAGTTTTAAGTGTTTTTTATTTTCTAGTGGATGCTGTTTTTATTAGTGATGGTACTTTCTCTGATCGCATCTATTTTATTTTACATGTTTCTGGAGATTCCCTTAAATTATATTTCAGCAAAATTATTTTTGTCGGTTGACACAAAGAAGAGAAGTCATAAAGAGGAAGTTTCTAAACTGTAAACATTGCAAATCAAGATTCTTCTAAAAGTAATATTATCTTCAATAATATTTTTAAATACGTTTAAAACTGCCATCTGTTATTGCAGAAAAGTTTACGGTAGAAAAGGAATTTTTATTATTAACATGTTATCTTCATTATTGTTATTATCATTAGTAGTATTGTTATATTCATTATTAATATTTATATACATGAGTATATATTGTAATCTATAATTTTTATATTCAATAAAATTATAGAATTCTTTAAATTGTTTCCTGGATTATAAAATAAAGAATATTACTAATTCAGTTTCCTTACTGCTATGGATATTTAATCAACTCGTCTGATTTCTATAGCTAAGTAATTCCACGAGGAACAAATTCATAACAAATGAGCGGTTCTATAAAATCCTGTAATGCATAAATAAGAAGAATAAAATAATTATAAAAGAAACATTCGTATATCCAAACTTATTATGTTATCATTATACAGTGAAACCTGTCAAGTTGGACACCTCTTATGTTGGACACCTATGTTGAATAACTTTTCCTGGAACCGGACAAAAGCCTATATTTTACTATGTCCAAACCTCTATATCCTGGACACCTCTCTATCTTGTATCTTGAACAACTGTTTGTAATAAGATGACTTATATCCTGGCCTCTCTATCTTGTATCTTGAACAACTGTTTGTAATAAGATGGACACTTTTGCTTATTAGTTGAAATAATATCTTAAATTTCATTTAGATTTATAAGATTATTTGAAATAAAATTCTTAAATTTTATTTAGGTTTAGAAGATTATCCAAAGGAATTTGTACTTAAAACATTGATTAATCATGCCTTGAGGTGGTTACTGATGACTTACTTATTGCTTATTATTACTTATAAATACATGATTTACTTATTACATACAACACAAACACTGAGTATTGAGAAAAATCAAACCAAAACTAGCCATATAATAGCCACAATATTTTATTGCAATAAAGTTAAAAATATTTGGCGATAATTGGCTTGTTTTGGTTGGTTTATATTTTATTTATTTTTTTTTCTTTGAGAATTGTGTACTGTTTCTTCTATTGCTGTGATTAAACTTTCCTTAGAGATCTTAAAAAGCAGTAACAGAAAATTAAACAAATTAACGTTAGATCAAAAGAAGCAAGTTGTTGATCATTTACTGTTCTGGATACAGTGGGATGGATTTATGTTGCATGACAAGAAGTTTCACAATTAATTAATTCAAAAATTTTATAAAAAGCTAGGTTCCTTATAGATTTCACTGAGGAAGGAATGCAAGAGGTAAAAAATTTTGACCTAGGAGAACTGAGTGCTCTTCCTCAGAACTATCCTCATAAAATTCTAACTAAAACTTCTACAAATTTTGTCAATAATCTTGTCCATCATGAATATGAAAATTGTACAGCCAGTGATTAAATACTATTTATGATAGCCTGAGAAATGCAAAAGATCGTATAACCACATGACAGAAAGGCAGGTATATATATATGCAATTCCTGTTTTTAATAATGATGAGAATTGTGAGCAATACTATATAGGTAGTACATCAAGGAATATATCTAAGAGGCTTAGTAAACATAAAGCGGATATAGCGGCAGGGAGAATGACAAAGGCCTTAGTGGCCAAGTTCTACGAGCAAGATATTAATGTAGATAGTTTTTCTTTATTAACATCTTCATATCCTTCCATCACGCAATCTATCTGCGGCGCAAGATCACATATATGCGGGCCTTTCTGTAATACAGCCATGGGTCCATTTTTAATCAAATCTTCAACTGGTTGTGGAATATTTATATCACCTACCACAACCATGACATCTTTCAGTTTTATGCGTGGTGATGGTTTTTTCGTACACTGCTTGTAGAGGATCCATCTCATCATCTTAACATATTTAGCATATATAGCTGTCTTCATTGGATTATGTAGGAGCAATAAATTATGCACATCATGCCCTATACCAGGGCCATACTGCTAGAACAGGGATCTTCTGAAGTAATCCATCTTATTCTTTAAAACATAGAGCTTTTGTGATGGATTACTTCAGAAGATCTCTGTTCCAGCAGTATAAATATGTTAAGAAGATGAGATGGATCCTGTACAAACAGTGTACGAAAAAACCAGCACCACGCATAAAACTGGAATATGTCATGGTTGTGGTAGGTGATATAAATACAGTAAAACTTCGATTTTACAGACTATTGGGGCGAGACTAGTCCTTAAATCGGAAAGTCTGTAAAATCGAAGTGTCGGCCGGATGGCCGCGTGGTAAAGCTTTGGCTTACCACCCTGAAGGATCCGGGTTCAAATCCGGGTCCCACACCTCCAGTTTTTCAGGAGGCTCCGGGCCTGGCCCGTTGAACCCCATCCTTCAACCATCTGGTTGACCCCTTCAAGGGTGTTGGCCAGCCTGTGATGGGCTCTACAAGTGGCTGTCGCCAGATACAGTATATCCCTAGAGGATATGGCGGCATAATCTAATTAACCTAACCGTAAAATCGAAGTAAAATTTTTTTATAAACATTAATTAGCATTTTCTACATTCCTGTACTAATTAATGTGACTTATGTCTAAAAACTATTATTTTACTAGAGTATTTTAAATTAAATTAAATTACTTACATACAGGTATATTAAATTTAGGTAAGTTGTTAAAATAAAAATGACGCATTATGCTATAAGAGAGTGTTATGTGCTGGATGTAGCTATACTGTAGACAGTTTATGCAAATATTGTATTAAGAGCTAAATGTAGCTATACTGTAGACAGTTTATGCAAATATTGTATTGTGAGGATCCGCAAGGTGTCGCTGTAGTCAATTTGTCAGAATGTCAGAAAGACCGACACCACTATTCTATAGGACGAATAATGTATAGTTTTTCACACTGATTAATGATTAAATTATTAAATTTGATATAACTATAATTAATAAAATAATAAATGAGTAATTAAATATTATATAAATAACTCTCTTGTGGTCTGGTCTATTCTAGAATATTATGTTATCGATGATAAATTAAGCTTTAATAATCAAGCAATATTATATGCAACGATATTAAATGAAACGATATCAAAAATTATTTTTATTCATAGACCAAATTTATTGATATACTATATATATAAAGTAGTTTTTTATTGCGTGACAGAGGGATTATTATTCATAATCAAAAATCAGCCAAAATATACTGTGATGAATTTATATATTTGCATGTATTACTGTGTCATATAAATTGTGAACTTGAAGAATGAATTTCTACCAATTTCTTTAAAAAGATTTTCCTTGTTGAATAATGTAATTCCAATGAAGATCATCTCCATGATTAGCTAAAATAATCGAAATAGCTAATATCAGAACATGAGAATAATTATTATTTGAAATACAAAGTAAAGTTAAGAATGGTAAAGTGAGATAATTTGAATCAATAAATGAATGATAATGTGAGCTGATTCGGATCACTCAATATAAATGTTTGTATTTCTAAAAAATCCTCGCAATCTCTTTGCCTTTCTGTGTGCTCAGCAGTTAAAAAGATGCGTTAAAATGTCATACATGCAGAAAGCCAACAGTTTGTCAGGATATTTTAGAAATACCTATATTTATATAGAGTGATTCGAATTATCCTACATTATAATACTTTTCTCTATATCAGTGGTTCTCAACCACTGTGCCGCAGCCCACTAGTGTGCTGCCACGCCCTCAAAGGTTTGGCGGCACACTAGTGGGCCGCGGCACAGTGATTGAGAACCACTGATATAGAGAAAAGTATTATAATGTAAGATAATTCGAATCACTCTATATAAATATAGGTATTTCTAAAATATCCTGACAAGCTGTTGGCTTTCTGCATATACGACGTTTTGACGCATCTAAGAATGAATTGTATGTATGTAATTGTATGAATCATATATATTAATAGTGAAACGTGGGTATATCAGTGGTTCTCAACCACTGATATACAGAAAAGTATTATAATGTAGGATAATTCGAATCACTCTATATAAATATAGGTATTTCTAAAATATCCTGACAAGCTGTTGGCTTTCTGCATATACGACGTTTTGACGCATCTAAGAATGAATTGTATGTATGTAATTGTATGAATCATATATATTAATAGTGAAACGTGGTTGGCTGGATATCCCTTTTGCAGTCGAACCACTGTACCGTTTCCTATAAATAGGGTATCGTTAGAATAATTTAATCTTCAAATTTCTGCGACAACCGAAATTTTTTTCGTTATTCATAACTAAAAAATTAAGGAATAAAAATTAAATTAAAATTATAGTTTCTCTAAAAATATAGATAAAATCCACAAGTGGCGTTATAACTTCATAAGGTCAGCCATTTAATAATCCCGTGTATGAGTATGTCAATAATCTGAATGTAATAAATAAGAATAAAGATAATAATCTGTTAATAAAAATTCGTTGTTAAATCTAAATTATTATTTCAAATATTTACGTGTACCGCCAAATTTTAATATATTAAAGTATGTTCCTCAACAGAAAAAAAGGTTGAGAACCACCGCCCGCTCTATATACATTACTAGCTAAAATACACGGCGTTGCCGAGTTTTTGATTATAAATCAAATATTAAAGTATGTTCCTCAACAGAAAAAAAGGTTGAGAACCACCGCTCTATATACATTACTAGCTAAAATACACGGCGTTGCCGAGTTTTTGATTATAAATCACATAGTAAAAATAAATATTGAAAAATAATCATCAGCATACAATACATCGTATATTTTTCATATATATAATCATGCAATAAACAATGCTCCAAATTCAGTATCATTTTTCTCTTGTTTGTTTATATTTCCTTTAAAAATTAAATGATTAAATTTTTTAAATTTGTTCCTTTATGAAAACACTTGTATTAAATATATAGAAATATATTCTGTTATACAACAAACAATCAAACACGTGTTAAACACCCGCTTTGCAACAAAAAGTGAAGCATGTTTTCGGCCCTTTGTTGCCTAGTGATTTAGCGCCATCTATTGATATATATTGTCATAAAATAAATAAATAATTGGATCCTCTATGGACCTGAAAAAGGCCGAATAAAAAAATGGCGACGTAGGGACATGCCCATAATAATACTGAACAAAATTCTATATCATATTCCTAAATATCTTTGATAGATTTTAAATAAAAAAGTTACATACACACACACACACTCACTCACACACACACACACTCACTCACACACACACACTCACCTACACACACTCACCTACACACTCACTCACACACACACACTCACCTACACACACTCCACACACTCACCTACATACACACACACACACACACACACACACATAATCTGTATTTTATAAGTAATATAGATTTGAATAATTTCTTAATTTACAAGTTATGTTGAATTAATATACTAGTTTTATTATACTTACTTCTGGATGATAAATATTTAGTTTACTGTTTAATCTTTAATATAAATGAAGCCTGTTAAAATTGCTGATTATAGTTATCAGTTATCTTTTTCATATATCTAGAATATATGAAGATTTAATCTTCATATATTAAAATTTAATGATAAAATTTTAAGAAAAACACAAATTTTTTCATAAAAGCTTTGTGTTTCTTATCACCGTCTACCTGCTTTAAAGGCTTGTGTTTTATATAGACAATGTAAACTCCAGCAGGTGTGGAATTACTCGTAGTTTTTTCATAAAATTATTTATTTAGTATTTTCATATTTAAAATTAAAAGTTTTGAAAAGAATTTCTATGTAATATTTTAATTGGAAATTATAGATATCAGAATTATGTAATAAATGAACTATAGCGATTATGATAAAACAAATTTGATGTCAATAAATGATTTAATAAATTATAGCAAAGCAGCATATTAATTTTAATATGCTGCTTTGCTAATAATTTAATTTGAATAAATGTATTTGCTCTATTAATAAAATATAATTAAAATAGGTTCATTATTATTCTATTAATAAAATTTTTTTCTTACTTAAAAAATATGTATTTAATTATCTGTGATTATTTCTGGAAATTTTATTTGTAATACATTATAGCATCAGTTGATTATATACTATATTAATAAATATTTATTTCATTTCAGTACCTTTTGTAATTACAGTAATTTCTTGATTAATGATATTTTAATTAATGATCATCATCTATAGAGTGCCAGATTTTTATAATAAGAATTTATAAATTTTCTATTAACACATTTATGATGATTTCAGATGTTTTCATGGAATGTTGCTTCTGTCCAATAGATGATTTCAGATTGATTTTCTTTGTTTCCTTATAATCAAGAAGGATTCAGATTAAGTCATCAATCCTATCTTTCACTTTTATATATATATGGACAGTTTGTGAATAGAATGACATAAAGTAAAAGAAGAAAAAGATATTTTTTTAATAATACATTAGTACCAATTTTGATCTGGTACACTCTTAAATAGATTTAGCAGGCTTCAGTTTCATTAGGAATATCTTTCCATTAGCTCATGTATTTGATGGTCATCTGGATTGCTTTTTAGTTCTTTTAAGCTGTTCATTTTCTTTTATTAAGAATCTGTCTTTTCATTATTTATCCACGTTTCTGTTATGTTAATATCTTAATATATGATTATAATATTTATTAAAATTGAAGATTTAAACAATATAAATTGCTACAAGATTGAAAAAAAAGTCAACTTCTGATTGTTATAGAACAAATTAAGCTTTTAATATATATTTCTTATATTCAATTAAAGATAATTTAAGTTAACAATAATTTTAATAGATCCAATTAATATTGTTAAATGAGAGACCACTGTATTGGTGTCTAATAACATAATAACTGTGCTGGTGTCTTAATAATGTAATTTGTGAATGATCAAAGACAGTGAATCAAAGTTATTTATTTAAGAAAGTTATATGAAATTTTCTATTCTTTCAGCAAAATCAAAATAGAATTTTGTTTTAAAATTTAAATTTTTTTTTGAGAATTTGAATCTAAAATTGCATAATTGATATACAGTATTTATGTTGGATATACTTCCAAATGTTTTGATTCACTTATGACCAAAATGAATTTCTAGTTTTCAAAAGTATTCCAAGTCTTAGTTCAATCATTAAATAACTGCCACTTTAATAAACTTATTTAATTTTTAAAATAATAGAAGATTGCACCATAGTTTAAATTTATAAAAATTATTAAATTTACAGTTTACTTCAAATATATTCCATTAAGAATAATTTTGGCTGATTTGTTAATTTTTGATATATTTATGCTTAATATATTATTTCTCCTATTATTACAATTTTCAGTTTAATGAATGACTGCTATAATATCAAATCTTGTTCAAATATACATTATTATAAATGCTTTATATTTCAATACTATATTCATTATTTCAAATAAATGCTGTTATAGTTATTTTCAGTAAGTAGAAATATAATGATCACTACAAAAGCCTTGATGACTAATTTCATCAGTTAATATATTATATAGAACAATAAAATTCAATTAGCCACATTTTAATTTATATAAAATGCAATTTTTAAATGTTTCTAATAATAAAAATTATTAAAATATTTATTTTATATAACTTTTATGCTATTAGATATATTTCAATAAAAACTATATATTTAATAAAATTTTTTATAAATATAAAAACTATAAAAATATATATATTGTTATAAACTAAACTAAAACATTCAGTTTGTTTTATTAGTTTTTCAATATTTAAAAAAAAATATTATTGAATAAATCAACAGATAAATTATCTTTATTTGGATTTATCAGAAATAGATTATTATTATTATTATGGGTGTAAATTTAAGATTATTTTAAGAATTATCAATTTAATTGTTTAAAAGTTTGTTGATGTAACATGACATTGTCTGGTCATTTGAAGGCCATTTCTGTTATGACCGACAATCACGAACTCTTCAGGCAACACGCATAAACAGATTTGCATGCCAAGATGGTGGGCAATGACCTTTACCGGACTTGTTATCTGACAGCTCACGTGTCTAGCGCTCTCCCCCACCGCACACGAGATTAATCGAATTCTAAAATTTCTTTATTATAAAAAGTGCTTATATATTTTAATATAGAATGATAAAACATTAGGAGGAAAGAATTATATTCCATCAAAATTATCATCTAGAATTAATCATAATTATTCTGCAGATTCTTCATTATTAATTGTCCCTGAAGCAAGGTAAAATTAATAATCTTTTACAATAATTATTATAATAATAATATGCATAAATCATAGATGATTTTTAGAAATTTTAAATTTTATCTAAATTTTTTAAATATTTTATATGCTATTTGGAGTGATTCATTATAAATGCTCTTGTCACTTTTGAAAAATTTACATAATTATATTATTTGCAATATTAATATATGATAAAATATTAAAGGCATAAATGTACATTTAATATTAAAATATGGTATAACTTGTGAATAGAATAGGATTATGTTATATTAAATATGATACTTTATATAATTAAATTGAATATCATTATATTTTCAAAAGCTTAATTATTTTAAATAAAATGAGAATTAAATAGCAGTGTAAAATAAAAATACAGATATTCCCTGACTTACTAATAAATATCACTAATCTAACTTCTGTAAATCTAAACTTATGTTAAAAACTTTCCAAAATTTTGTTTTTTGAAGTTTATAGTATAAAAATTTATTGTATTTGCAAGATTCAAGTCCAAATATGTTGGTTTAAAATATTTAAACAGTATATTAGTTGTCGATCTTAAGTATCATATTACTGGTATAATATTGTCTCGTGTTTAGTCAGAGAGCAATATGGCATCATAACAATATGGTATTTGATCAGAGTTCTTTGAGTATTGTTCATCATCTCATGAGGAAATGAATGTGATTATGATGTAGAGTTAAATAAGTTTTATAACTTAACATTTATTATTATATGTAGAACTTCTATATTAATTTCTTTACTTTTATCCAAATTAAAAATATTCTTTTTGGAGTAAAAACAGATTTAATTCTAAAAATCATTTTGATTTTTTAAGCAATTTTTGGAAGCTTTTTTAATATTTTAAAAATCATAAATATTGATAGATTTGCCAGATCAATGAAAATTATCAGCATTTTTTAATTATTCAATGACCAATTTATTATTTGATAAGTAGTGAGAAATTATAATCATTCAAAAATTAATCTCCTGCCAACATCAGTGCTGCTTCCTAATATTGATTAATATGAAACTTAAATTCTTTATTTGTTAGAAACAACTGATATATACTGTATATGAGCATGTGCACATTCCATATGAAGAATTATTAGATTAGATGTTTAAAGATAAATTTGGCAAATTATTGAAATGAATGATGATGTATTATTTTAAATAAAATATTTATTTCTATAATAATTTTTTGTATATTTTTGTTTTATACTCATTTCATTGTGAAATATAAATTATTATAATTGTTTAAATTTATTTATAATATAAATAAAATATTCATTTTATTTCACTTTATAACGATTAGGAAGAAAATTTTACAAAAAATTTTTTAATTTTTATTTAGTACCACTTTAATCCTCCATGCCCAATAATAATAGTAATAGATATTTTCAAGATTTGATTTCATTCTTTTATTATATCATTTTGATCTTAACTCTTTCCTTATGTGGTATTCACAATCAAGATTTTAGCATCATCTTTCCTTTTAAATATAAAAATTATCATTGTTTACAGATTAGTTTAACGAGACAATAAAATTTAAATCGATCGTCTTCATCACTTGCTAAATAATAAAACAGTATGTTGTAATAATACTGTGTCAATATTATGAATCCAGAAAAAAATATACATACTCTATATTTCAGAATGTTTATTATTTCAGCATTTTAATATGAAAAAAAATAAAAATTTTTGATTGCATTTAGTAAAGGTGTTTCATTTAGATTTCCTTAGTAATTATTAATTAAATATATCCAGGGATTATCAGAGGGGTCAAGAGGGCCGGCTGCCCCGGACCTCGCAATTTTAGGGGCCTCAATTTATAACTCAATATGTTAGAAAAAATATATTTGTATATTTTTATACTGTTCGAGCTTCAGTACTAGTCAAAATTTGAAATTATCTACAATGTTTTCGCTTTTCTTGTACAGTTACCTCTGTATATTTGTCAAATTTGTCATTTTGAAGGGCCTCAAAAATATTAGTTGTCCGTGGCCTCGCATTTTCTGTGAAAGGCCCTATCTATTGTATATTTCGTATGGGTTAAATTGATAAAATATTTGGAATTTTTATATTACAACATATCATACGGTTCTCATGTTATAAATGAGCGTTGCATTACATAATATTTCAAAATGTGATATTTTAAAAATAATATACGTTTTTATTTTTCCGTTTATCATAAACATTTTTTTAAGAAGAACGAATAAAATACTGTAAATGTGTATTATTTGAAATGATGATAAATATAATTCTGTTTTCGTAAATGTTAACATAAGACCATTCATATCATTCTCTGCATAATTGTAAGCTAAACATATACCGTTTAATCTAATTTGATTGAAATCGGAAGAACTACTATAATTATTCATGCATACACTCAATACTCAATATGTGATTACCTGTTTGAAACAAAGAAAAAATTTAAACAAACGTGTAGTAGCACTTTACTCACGTTTAATAGAATTTTTTTATTCGTATATATATATATATATATATATATAATTTTTTATTAAATATTGTACATTAAATATATTTTGTAAAATTGAAAATAAACTTATTGGGAAACTAACTACCAATGAAAGATAAAAATCAAATCAATAAATGTAAACTATTGATGGCTGTTGATATATCTTTTAAGTTGTTTAAATGTCGAAGGCCACATGCATCTGAATAACAACTAAACAAGTTTACTTGTAATTAATTTTTCTGCTAAGATTATATGAAACTAAGCGTGAAGGCCGTTAAATTTATTCTGACAATTAATATTATTTTAGATGCTAATATTCGAAAATAACTGTGGTATTATTTTTCAATTTTTTTTATTTTTTATTCGATAAGCATATTCTTTAATCTGTTGAGATTTTAAATAACTTTTTTAATACTTTGCATACGAATATTTGTTTATTAGATTTTTTCGTATAAAAATATAAGAAGCTATTGTTTAAATTAATAATGATTAGCGCACATTAAATCGTTTATGCATCATAGCAACTTCAGTTATTACACAAATTATAAAAAAAATATCGACTAAAAGCTGTCTAGAAATTTGTGTTGTTTACAATACAATAGTTATATTTATACTTCTAAATGTAATACAGTATAGCCTCCTCTTCTTTTTAATTATGAAAAAAAATAAACCTAAATTTGTCTCGTTTGTGACCTCTGAAGCAAATTTAGCAAGTTGAATTGTTTACAATACAATAGTTATATTTATACTTCTAAGTGTAATACAGTATAGCCTCCTCTTCTTTTTAATTATAAAAAAAATAAACCTAAATTTGTCTCGTTTGTGACCTCTGAAGCAAATTTAGCAAGTTGAAGCTTAATTATATCCACAAATAATGCGTTTATATAATAATATGGTTAGTATGTAGCCTTGATATATCGGAGATTTTTTTAACGCAGATTTTAAGTACTTGATTATCTAAATTGAAACTAGTAAATCATTTGTTCAAATAAATATTTTTTTAATATAAATTATTTTATATATATATGTGTATATGTAAAGAAGTCGAGTAAATGAATCATTAATAGTAATTTAATTATTGTAATGATTTTATGTAGAATAAAAGTATTATAAATATAACCGAAAACTTAATGAAATTTAATTCTTTTTCCATTTATAAACTTTTAATAATTCTGAAAATTTCGAAATTGAATTTCTGACAACTAGAGGTAGTTTGTTGTTACAATATATCACTCTGATGATTTTTTTTAAATGTATGATGATTTTATGTAGAATAAAAGTATTATAAATATAACCGAAAACTTTATAAATGGAAAAAGAATTAAATTTCATTAACTTTTAATAATTCTGAAAATTTCGAAATTGAATTTCCGACAACTAGAGGTAGTTTGTTGTTACAATATATCACTCTGATGATTTTTTTTAAATGTAGATGAGCGTTGCTTTTAATCCTGATTAAATATCAATATAATTGGAGATTTGGTAATTATAAAACTCAGATTATGTTAGTAAACATTGTATATTAGAGATAATAAACATAATAAATTATTAAATGAGAAAATTGTTTTATTTTTTATTTTATAAACTGAATTAACTTTCAAACTTGAACAGATTAAAAACGTTTAAATTCATTAGTTTATAGACCCGATTTATAAAATAACTACTGTATATGAATCACGCCAAAATAAGTAGTTTTTATAGGTCTATGTATTAGAGTATTTTTGAAAGAAATTTGCCATATATATTAATAATAATTAAACAAATTCAATTATTAATTTAATGGATGTATTAGCTATTACATTTAATATCTGTTATTAAATTATAGATGCGATATGGCAGTTTACGCTTCAAATATTAGTTATAATTCTGGAACTAGTTTGGCAAGATTACCTTACTAATTTCTATTCTCATTATCTATGCAAATACTCTCCAGTAATTCGTTTTAGATATAGTGTTGCATTTTGTAAAATTCCCGATATTTACACTTCATTAAAAATTGTTGATTTATTTATTTTTTCCTGTTTTTATTCCTTTAAATATTTATAAATATTGTTTTCGTAATATTTTTTGAAAAGCACTCGCGTGTGATGATGTAGACGTTGGTAAAAATATGCTTAAATATCATAAGTTCTATTTAATTTTTAGAAAATTTTGACTCTCTTTTGTTTTAATAATAGTTTTGATCATGATCATAAGAGAGATTCGATATTATTATAGGATTTGCATAATTTAATAGAATAGTAACTAAATGTTAGACTCACACGAAATTCCGCCTTTCAGATTTTAGTTTTTGTTATTGCATTTTCGATTGAATTTCGTGATTTATATGAGATCTGATGATTTTTTTAATGAAAATTAGTATCGAGATAAACTGCAAACAGACAGATTAAATCATTACCTTAGATCTGATGATTTTTTTTAATGAAAATTAGTATCGAGATAAACTGCAAACAGACAGATTAAATCATTACCTATAGAGTTTTCATTATTAGTTGAAAGGATTTATTGGTTCGTTGTTTGAACAGACGGTTTGGAACAATGGACCAAATGTCAGCTTCACTCTATTGATCGATTGTCTTAGGTTTTATGTCGCTTTTAAACTGTGTTATTGGCTACATCGCTGCCAGTCAGTATTATATCCATTAGTAGCTAGCCAAATCCATATCTTTGTTAAAAAAAAAAAAAAAAAAAAAAAAAATCATTAATTTTTTACTCTAGAGGCAGATGTCTACTCTCCTCTTCAGCAAGAATTTTGGAGAAAGTTGTATTACTTTTTGCAGCAAAGCTCTTTTAGTTGTATGAATTGAAAAGCATTAAATATTAAAGCACAGTAATGTGCAATTTTAACTGGTTTATTTCCTAAAGTTTATTGGAAAATCGCGATGGGGATTATAAAATGTTGCAGCTTTTTATAAACTGTAATCTTGTTAACTGTAAACGTTAATCGTCGCCTTCTAGGATTTTTATCTCATCAAAAATATTGGAAATTCATTGATAAATAAGCACATATTTTAGAAACGTTTATTAACGACACTGCTTGTAAGGTTAAAAAATTATTATTGTAGTTTATTAAAATTGATAGCTTGCATATGTTTTTTTAGTAAAAGTTATTTGAAAATGAAAATTTATCAGTTTAATTTTGATAAAGATTTTACTAACATTTTATTAAATTAACAATTGGGATGGTAAGAATGTAGGTTTTAAAATTGAATTAAGGAATAAACTTACTGTATAAGATAAATAAAAATTTAACTAAAGGAAACGAAATTAAAAATTTGCTTTGCTATTTTTCTACCGTGCTTCTTTCTGATGTAGAAATTTTATTATAATTCGTTTAAAATATTTGGAAATTTATAAGATGCTGATGGAAGATTAATCACTTGGTGTAAAAATGTAGAAAGATAAAATAGGATGGAACTTAATATTACAATAAATAAATTTTAATGAAGTTGCAATTAAAAATGTTAAAAACATATTAAGTAGCTATGTTTATATTCTTTCTAATATTTCACCTCATTAAATCATGATAGTGAATATTTTCAAATTAAAATATTAAATCAGATAATTTTTTTCATTAAAGAATGATAAGTTCAGTAAATTTATGTTATGTTAAACATTTTATTAATTGAAATATATTTGGAAATTTTAATAAAATTTTACAGACACCATTAAATATTCATCTAAAAAAATAACTAAAATTTCTAGTTATCAATATTATATTAAAATTAAAGTTTATAATAACTCACCTCGTTTTCATTTAGATTGTAATCATAACAAAAGTTAAGTAAAGTTTAACATAATTTAAAGTAATAAAAATGGAAATTTTTTTATAATTTAGGGCCTACATAAAATTTTTAATGGTTTTCTAATGAAAAGTTTAACTACAAAATATGATCCATAAAATTGGAATAATTACATCTTTTTTTTTTTTGAAAAATAAAATGTTGGTGGGTAATTTGGAAGGTGATTTATTCTTTTATGCGTTTAATTTTGAAGCGAATCTATAATATGTTTTACCGAATAAAAATATTTAATATTATAGAAGAATAAACTTTTATTTATATATTTTTATTCATATAGATAAGATGAAAGACGAGAATTTTGAATTAGATTATCGAATATTCTTTCAATATATATATATTTTTTTTTTTTCATAACGATCAAATTAAGTCGAGGTAGACACACACACACACACACACACACACACACACACACACACACACACACACACACACACACACACACACACACACACACACATTTTAAGTTAATGGAAATTTTTTATTTTGCTGTGCCACACACACACACACAGGTAGGAAATTTCGGGTTCTTAACTCGATCCTACGTCATTTTCATCATGTCCTAGCTGCAGATGGGACCTGAAACTTTGTTAACTGTAATTGCATTTACCATTTTTTCCCCTCTAATTTGAATTGGAAATGGATAAAATATTTCCATTTGGGTTCGTAAAAAATCAATATAAATATATATTTTAATCCGAAGCTGTCTGCCAAGTAGTCAAGAGGTGTATTCTCAGCTGATTTTCGTTGTTTTTGATCTTTTCTGTGGCTAATTAAACATTCGATCGAGCTCTTATAAGATATTGCACAAATTGATGTAATAATCCGAAAGTAGAATTTACAAATTCTGAAATCTTGTTTATATATTTTTATAAAACCCAATCAAAGTTGCAGTCTTTTTTGGATGAAAGTGTTGATTCGATTTTTCCGGTTTTCTCCACATGTGGCCCTTTTGTTCAATGTATTTACTGTAAGTTGTGTTTGTCCAACATTTATATCATTCAAAACATGGTACTACTCGTGTTTCTCCTACTAATATTTTATACTTACTTTAAATACACTTTTAACAAATAATAAATTCCATTCCTTAATATTCGAAACAGATATTTTCTGTTTTATAAGATTTTTGTGTAGCAAAATATCATTAGCTATAATAAATGACAGTAAATACTTATAATTTATATCCGTTACATGTAACTACACGAAATAGTAATTTCACCTGCAGTGGTAAATACAGATTAAGTTCTAGGGGAATATTAATCAAGTAATCTAAACTTCTAGTGCTTTATTTTGAAATTAAACTGTATTTTAATAATAATTTATTAATTTATGCTAAGACTGCATGATAATTAATTATTATGCAAGCATTCATTAATAAATTATTACAAAAATACAGTTTAATTTCAAAATAAAGCACTAGAGGTCATTTGGTTAGTTTAGATTACTTGATTTATTATATAATTAATACTTACCAAGATTATTTCCAGCATAAGAATATTTTGATTTTACATCCACAGAGAATATATTCCAACTACAAAGAAATTATTAAAATTAAAAAAATCCTTATAATGAAAATCATAAAATATAATTTCATTTATTATATACCTTTGATCCATAGAAAATGGTTGTGCTAATAATTGCTCTTCTTTACTTTTTAGAAATACTTCACCTTGAAAAATATTTAAAATATGTGTACTTTTGATTGGCAACTAGAATAAAATATAAAAGAAAATTATAATTTAAATATATATGATTTGAAAACAAACATTTTCAATTATTAATATTTTAAAAAAAATATTGTATCAACTGAAAACATTAATGCTTAATCATATCAACTGTGTTCAAATTTTCTATTAATAATAAATATTCTTTTCACTTTAACTATTTTTCTGGTTTCAAATGTATAATAATTGCATTGTTTTAAATTTATAAACTAAATCATTAAAATAAAATATCATGCTGTCCACTTTTCATATAAAATATGAAAGAATCACACAAACTGACACGTAAAATATCTGTGTAAATTAATTTTTGTACAGAAAAATTGTTGCATTTACTAAAATAAGATTTTCAATTCTTTTATGGGTCTAAACACCAAAACCCTGAAAGTTAAAATCCAAACAAAATAAAATGCTGATTTCTAGAGGTGTGCGCTACATTTTTAAAAATGATTGTGAAAACATGAAATTGTGTAACATGAAAATTTTTCCTATTTAATATTGGAAAAGACTATTCTTAAAAGTTTGATATAACTTTATTTATGTAATCACATCATACTTGTAATTAATTTTATTAATATTAGAAATCAATATTTAATAAGCTACAATAATTTAAATTTTTGGAAAAATATTTTACTATTATTTTTTTAGGTTAAAAATATTTCAAACATCATATTTATACAAAAAATATAGAACTGATTAGAAAAATTATTTTTATTATATCAATAAAATAGGATTATTATTGCAATTTTTGTGAAATTTTATTGACTGCTAAACTTACTATTGGTTCACAAAAAGATTTAATTTTGTGAACAATACACAAAAATTCTATGCAAATATTCAGTTTGATAAACTGAATATTTGCATAGAATTTATACTTAGTACAAGCTGGAGTGAGGTATTTTTTCATAAAACAAACAAAGTCAACTTCCATTTTTTGATCAACCTCTATATAATAACTAATATATTGTTAAAAGTATAAAACAGGTAGGCCTTGATTAGTGCGAATAATGGGTCCTGCGAATTTCTCGCACTATTTGAAGTAAAGTTATGTTGAATAACAGTAATTTCTATAACTTATTTAACAAATTCTTTAAATATAATATAAAAATATTTAAGTTTCAAAATTATTTCCACTATTATAATTTATTAATCAATTTTATTCTCTGTTAAGAAATTTTTAAAATGAAAAGGTTTTTTTAATCAATCAGATTTATGTAACCTGATGATTCACTTTATCAGATTTATTTCTATTAAAAATCATATCTAGTGTATTGCCATGAAATGTTTACTCTGTTTTTACCAAAATTCCATAGTAATGTGAAAGTTACACATACCTTTTGGTGTGAAAATCAGTATTTAAGGTAAATGTGGGACAAATGAACATCATTTAAGAAAATTAATATTAGCCTATTATTAATATTGATATTAATATCTCAAATTTAATATTTTTAAGATATTAAAAACTAGTAACTACATATTAGAAGTATGTTATATATTGTTTATATGTGTGCTTATTTTTCGCCAAACGAATCCATTGAAATGTTAAAGGAACTTACGGCTGCTCCACAGAAAACGCAGTATCTGCGAAAAATGTAAACACGGTCAAAATGCACTTTTTGTAAAAAATGCATCGCCTCATAAGTAAATAATGAAATATGAAAGTTTGGATTACCGGATATAATCTGTAATAGTTTAATTAACATATGATGTATCTAGCTAAGTATGCGCATTGACCATAACTGAAATAATTACAATATTTATGCAGATACTACGCTTTGCCATTATAAAACAATTTAGGTTCTATCACTAATACCAAGTAGAAATAAAGTATGTGCACAAAACTGATATTCGAAAATCTATATTTTAATGAAAAATGTACAAATTGCTTTGTTGGCCTTGCTTAAAATAGATTCGCTGGGTACCCTAAGATATTAAAAAAAGATTTGGCATATCCTTTCCTGTTTGTTTTCTTTACTCGGGATTGTAGAAAGTAGTCAATAGTTTCTATCTTGGGGCGAATGGCATTGAATTATCATCTATATCTTCCTGGGCAATTCTTCTTCCAACGACTTTTATGATAACATTATCGAAAAGCCATTGCTCACTGATCTTATACTCGTCAATTTTCCAGAAAGCTTTGTATATATATTTTTTGTCTTCTTCGGAAATAATCACACAATTTCGGTTACAGGTTTCTGAGCACCAATCTGGTTTAAAAGCATGGTCTTTCATTCTTTTCCTCACTATTTCGGACTCACTAAGTGTCTTTGTTTCTTGGTAAAGCGTGGGCCATTGGAATATTCATGAATCTCGGCTTCGTTTTGTTCGCTTATAGTATAGTCATCAATGAGCAATTCTTCGTTAGTGACTGTAACAATACTATCAGCCGACTTAGTTATAGATGAAACTTCATCGTGACTTGCAAATATAGATGGACCAAGACAAGTGAAGCTGCTCCATTGGCCTCAAAAATACGTTTCAATTTTTAAACGATCTTGTTTGTTGATGGCTTATTTCTCTCTATTTTATCATTTTCAGCTAGCTTTTTTTGTAAAATCCTTATTTTATGCTAATAGTAAAGTTACCCTAAATTAATTTTTAATGATTACTTTTAAACCTACTATCATTTAATTTTGTAAGAATGGTGCTAAGAAACATTGACATTTAGCCTAAGAAACCAGTCACATCAAACAATTAATTAAAAACAATAAATAAGTCAAAAAAATAATGATGTTACTATGCTTTCTTCCAATGTCACTTTAATCAGTAGTTTTCCTCTGGAAGTCATTCTTTGAATTCTGAGTTTATAAACTAACAACTAAAATCCGAACCAAAATTTCTGAAAACATGAAAATGAAACTGATTTTATTTACATAAGAAGAAGTATCTGTGCACAATCATTTTGCTAGAATATCTTACCAAGATAAAAATACAGTATCTGCAAGTCATGTGTTTCGAAAGCGCATTTCTAATTCGTCCATTGCAGATGCTGTGTTCTGCCTGGTTTTTCGGATTGTTTATGTTGGACACTTTGTTTTTCCTTGGTAATTTGAGAAAAATTGCAAATACTCTGTTTAACAAATCACAATTTGTAGGTCTTTTTTATTAGATTTTCTCCATATTGACTATTTGATTAGAAAGAGAACAACACAGTACTTACAAATATGGAAAAATATCACTTTGTTTACAAAATGCAGATACTGCAGTTTTTCCGTGGGGCAGCCGCTTATAATTCAGCTTAAAATCTTTATCAAGCAAGAAGAGATTTTCATTTAGACTACGGATGAAGTAAAATTTATATTTTAGTAAATAAGGATTTTATATTTAATCGTAGTTTCGAAAATATTATGCCTGATAGCTTGGTAACTTAAAAGCCTTTAATAATCGTCAATCTTAGTCACTAATGTGCTGCTGCCATTTATTTTTTAGTTTTGTAACTTTAAAGCGCAAAACTGTTAGTGCGGCGGACATATCTCTATGGGGACAAAAGGACAGGTGTGATTTTTTGCTTTAAAGCTTAAAATATGTATCTTATCAAATGTTATTTATAGGACGTTTATATTTATATTAATAAATTGCATTCTATTACTTGTATCGCGTTTTATTTACCCGCCTTCTCTAAATTAATTACACTTTTACAGAATGATTTTTAATGGTGAAAAAATTTAAATCGATGATAATTAGTTAGAAGAAATCATGATATTCGCTGTGAAACTTGTAAATTGACGGAATACTATTAATAGCTGCAGCTAAAACATATAATATTCTAAATAACACATTAATTAAGAAGGCGAGTGTTGTCCAATGTAGATTCATAAGTTTGGTTAAAACATTTTTTTTAAGATAGAGGAAGATGAAGTTAACAAAGTTGATACCACCAGTGAGAAAGAAACCCAAGTAATATAAATTTCTGTTGTAACTTTTTTAAACTTCAATAAAGAAAACATTTTCCAGGCATACAGAATGTTATATAAAGATAGTATAAATTATATGCAAGGCATCTTACTTGAAAAGATATCATTGTATAGAAAATGGAAATGATCCATATTTTGTTTGTCTCTAGTCTATCAGTAATACTAATGATTAAGAAAACAGATGTCCATTGCCCCTACAGCGATGGCTGTTTGCCCCTATGTCTGGGGCAAATGGACAGCAATCATTATTTGTTGAAATCAATTATAATCTTAGTGCTTCTGACAAAAATAAATGTTAAGTGCTTTGATAGCTTATACCTTATCGAATATAAAAATAAATTTCCTAAAATATATCACTAGAGTGTCCGTTTGCCCCACAACTACCTTATTCTATCCTAAGTGATTCTTCTATCTTATATTATGGAAGAATCCTTCAATTTTGTTTGGAATGCATTAGGTTATTTTTAGGAATGAGAATCTTACAGCATAAGGTCCTCATGTATTTGTCCCTTCCTTATTTTTTTAAAAATGATCAATATTAGATCCTACTAGTGTTTTGTATGTCAAGACGAATATCGTAGTACTTCAAATAGTAGTCATCTTATATATCAGTAGTTTCCTAATTTATACGTATTCATTTCCATATTTTATTTTGTTGTTTAAAAGTATTTTGAATGCTATAGCATGTTATCCTTTAGCTGTAGCGTATTATCCGACATTTTGGAAATATGGCATGCTTAGTATACGAATTTTTTAATATTAATCTTTTGGAATTATTTAAACTTTTGAGAGTCTTTTCCTATTTTTATATTATTTTAATAATCATAGTTTATTCTGACAAATAAATTTTATATCTAATTTTAAGCTTTTGAAACAAAGTTTTGCTATATATACTTGACTTAATTTATATAGAATTTCTGAATGATCAGAACAATTAATTGATAGAAAAAAATGAGTTTATTTTCTTAAACTGTATTAAAACATATTTTGCGATATTTTGAACAGATGTACTAGCTATTTTTTATGCAGAAAATCTTTTTTTAATTGTTTCAAAAACTCTGACAATGTTTCATGAATCAGGTTTCCTCTCTTCAACTTCTATTATTAATAAATAATAATCTTTCATCTGAAGAATGTATATTGCATTCTTGTATTTCATATTATATATTTATTTAATTTTAACATTATTTATATATACGTATGGTAATTTTATCAATAAGTATTACAGAGAGATCTGTAGAATTATCTGAGCTATCATTATATTTTATGTTCAAATTACAAAAGACCAGGATAACACTGTATTTAAAACCTGTACGATAATGGTATAATTTAAATTATTAAATATTCTTTCGTGTTTCATCAATTTGTAATTATATTGTGATTACTTTTCAAATTTGCAATCATTGATTTATTAGCTTATTTATTATGAAGATGAAATGTCATTGAAATAGTTTATACAGTAATTAATTTATGTTACATGAATATTGTTTACTTACTTTTCGCCAGTTTCAGAATTCTTTTGTAGATCAATGTCATTTAAATTTAAGATATCAGCCAAAAACATTCTATAAATATTGGCTGTCTTTAATTGAGAAATGATCGAATTTTTTAAAATAATTTTCAAGTGATCACAAATAAAATCTATCATCACTTTCAACTATCATACAGAAACACATTGAACATCCATGTTTGATAAACAACAAAATTTAAAGTTATTTTCTTGAGGACTGAAACATTACTGGAAGTCTGGGAATCTAGAATACAAACACTTCACATTCACTGAATTAGAATTTCAGAATTAGGAATTACATAATCGCTTTCACTATCTCAACAGCTCAAAATTTACAATTTTAGTCACTTCTATATTGTCTGCTTTCATTATCGACATCATAGATGATCTTTGCTTCCAACGTTAAAAATAAAGGATCAGCTTTAATTTCCTTCAGTTTTTTAATTTTCAGAAATAAATTGAATCATGACTTATTACAATTGGCAAAATACTTTCAAATATTGGTTTCATTATTTAATCAGGAATCAGAACTTTTAATGGTAAACTTGATGAGCATTTGAGCATTCTTGTTATGTATTGATAAGATGATAAAAATTCATAATAGCTGCATTATTCAATATTTTTTAAAAAGTTTATTTAAAACGAAATATTGAAGAGTAACGCTATATAAATAGGGCAATCAGAAAGATTAGGTTATGTTAATTTCAGATAAACTGCCATATTAGACTTGAAATATTCTGAACTTTGAGGCAGTCACATTTTGAGGCCACCACAATCTGGCAAACATTCATGGAGGCGTAAATTGTAAATTTGAAGGATGTTCAACGAGTCAAGTAAAGTATTCAGAATTGTAAAGTATTTTTTACAATTTCAACAAACCTAACTTGAAAAAACATGAGGTTAAAGCATTTTCAATTCTAAACGTCATAACCCAAATCTCAAAAAGTTTGGTGGCTGACATTGTTGCTGCTGGTGACTTTCAGTGAGCTCCTACAAGCAATCTTGAAAATCAAGTTTTTTCTGCTTAAAGGTAAGCAATTTTGTTATATTCAGATAGATAACGTTTTTCTGAATCGATTGATATATAATTTGTCAACTTTTAGTGGATTTTTAGGAAATTAGGACTGTTTTTCGATTTCCGTTAGGCTTAGCTAGCTACCCGAGTTAGGCTTAGCGATCGTTAGTCGTTTCTTCGCGAAACTTTTTTGTAAGTTATAATTTTGTAATAATCTTGTAGCTAACATTCTCCTGATTCTGCAGATATATAATTTATATAGTTTTAGTTATTATTTAGTAATTTAAGACTATTTATCGATTTTCGTTAGGCTTAGCACGCTAAGCCTCGTTAGGCTTAGCAACTGTTATCAGTTACTTCGTAGAATTTGTCTGTAGATTCTAAATTTTGTTAAATTCGGTTAGTTAACATTTTCCTGATTATTTTTATATATAATTTGTCTAGGTTTAGTTATTTTTTGGTAATTTAGGACTATTTTTCTATTTCTGTTAGGCATAGCACACTAAGCCTTGTTAGGCTTAGCAACTTTTGCTTGATTCTTCGTGTAACACTTTTATAGTAGGTGAATTTTATTATATTCATTTAGATTAGCTTTTGCTGATTACATTTATATTTAATTTGTGTGGTTTTTCTCATTATTTAAGGAATTAGGATAATATTTCGCTGTTAGTGGTGGACATTTAGTTTTCTGGTGTAGACTTTCTAAATTCAGGTTATCTTACATTAATTTTGTTGTATTGCTCTCAGAATTTTGTAAGGTTTCTGAAAATATATAGTTTGTTAGGGTAAATCTAAAAATTTTTTGGAATAGAACATTCTAGAACTCTTTAGGTTGCGGATTTTTCTGAACAGTCTTTTGGTCTACAGCTCTAATTTCAGTTTTTGATTACTACTGTTTTATATTTTTCAGTTCGTCTCTTTGTACTGATTCTTAATATAAATAGGTAGTTAGGTAATTTTAATATTTTTTTTTTCTGCATTTTCTAATTGTTGTAACTTTTTACACACACTACACAAACTACTTTATTGCTTATTTTACCATAGTTAGGTGTCATGAGTTCTCCCGGTGTCGGCCGAGACCGTGCGAACTCTGAGAGGGGGGTGGATAATGCCCAACTGTTTCGCTGCTCGTTGAGTAGTATTTTTAGTGCCCTAGATGGCAGTCGGAACTTAAAGGGACAAAGGACAAGGGACAAGGGACGATATACAGAAGAATCTTGCTACAATGTCAACAGTTTTTGAGGGATTGCTCAACGAATTCATCATGGTGGATGAAAGGTTGGACAACAAGGGCTGGAGCACAGGCAAATAGAGGAGAGACCATCCAAACCTCTGTATTCACAAATAATTAAATGACCAATCCTAAGGCATGATGAGACAACGGTGTTAGTGTACCCCTCCAAGGGCAAGGAGGCTATTGAACCGAGAAAGTTATTAGAAAAAGTAAAACAGGTGGTCAACTTAAAGGAATTAAAGGTAGGAATCAAGAACACCAGAACATGATCGGGGGTAGTCATCACGTGTTGCACCAGTGGTGGAGCTTCGAGGCTGAAAGAGAAGTTACAAGAGAACTACAAAGTCAAGGAAACCACAAAGAGGAGACCAAGAATTATAATTACAAGAGCTCCATTGGACATCACCGCTGAGGCCCTCCATAGCAACATCAGAATTTTCAACGATCACATGGAAGAAGAGCTGTTTTCACCTAACAACTTTAAGCCAGCATTTCAGGTTGGTAAGAGGGCAGACAGGAACCTGTGCTCCTGGGTGGTCGAGGTCGATCCAAAAACAAGGAGGGCAATAGCAGAAAATGGAGATTTTTTGAGTATTGGATGGTCGTCACATAAGGTGCGGGATTTTTACAGTTTCAGAAGATGCTACAAGTGTTGGGCCTATGGCCATTTGGCAAGGCATTGCAAAGCTGAGGTGATCTGCCCTAACTGTGCAGCAACTGGCCATGAGTCGAGCCAGTGCACAGTTCAACGAGAGGATTTCCAGTGTATCAACTGTCTGAAGTATAACAGAGGATGTCACACACAACAGTCCCGAGTCGATCCCTATCACGGAGCCCGCGACCGTGATTGTCCCTTTTTCAGGTACCAATGTCAGCTTGCTGACGCGCACACACAGTACTAATGCGACACATCAATATATTGCAAGTTAATATAGATAGGTCTTCTGCAGCTACTGACCACTTGGTTAAATACGTACACGACAATAATATACACATTATTCTTATACAAGAGCCTTATGCTAAGCACACTAGGTTTCCATCTCGCTTCAGAATTTTCACTGTGGGTATTGCGACTGCAGTCGTGGTCACAAATAGCTCGGTTGTTGCTTCACTTGTGCCTGAGATGAGTAATGAATTTACCACCTCTGTCCTTATTGAGTATGGTAGACACAAAGTTATTCTTAATTCTACTTACTTTACTCCAGCTGGTGATATCACCGCACAATGTAATTCCCTCCAGCAGATCGTTGATCTTAATACAAGCTATCCTTTGATTATTAGTATCGATAGCAATGCTCGATCTCCAGTTTGGGGTGACAGATTACAAAACAGAAGGGGTGATATATTTTTAGATTTTATGGCGACACATGGTTTCATTTTCCATAACACTAATAGGGATCCCACCTTTAGTGGGCATCAGGATGAGAGTTTTATTGATTTAACGGTGTCTACTATATCTGCTGCTAGGTATATTAAAAACTGGGAAGTTAGTCAGGATGACTCCCTATCTCAACACCATTATATTCGTTATCAGTTGAATTTGACTTTAATCAGACTCCTTTGTTTATAAAGGAACATTCATTGCATAGGTACAACACCTCTAAGGCTAATTGGGACTCCTTCCATCCGAATTGGCATTTGTAATTTAATGGAACAGATACGTTATGGTTTTGATATTAATTCCATTGTTTGTCAATTCACTGACCTTATTAAGCACTGCTGTCATAGGAATATTCCGATAAGCACTAAGAAAAAGCATTCTGTCCCTTGGTGGACTCCAGCTCTTACTTCAAGTAGGCGACTTGTTAATACTTTACGGAGAAGGTTCCAGTCTTGTCGAAATCTGGCTTATAGGGATTCTTTGTGCAAGGAGTATGTTTTTGCAAAAAGGGCTTATCAAAAGGAAATCAGGAATAGTAAATCGCGATCATGGAAGGAGCTCTGTGATGTGGAGGGAAATCGTGACCCTTGGAGTAAAGTGTATACATTTCTTAAGAATTCTAATAATAGGGCTATGCCTCCGACCCTATTAACTGATGCTGATGGCAATGTGTGCTTTAGTTCTGATAGGGCAGTTGGAGTCATTATGGATTATTTTTTCCCTAGGGATGATATTGGCCATGACAACACTACGCATTAGCTAATTCGTTTCTATGTTAAGCAGCCTTATGTTACTGAGGACGTTTATATTTCTCCCGTGAGGAGATTCATGGGATTGTTAGTGGCATGGCCAATAAAAAGGTGCCTGGGCATGATGTTATCACTTCTGAAATTGCTAAACATATTTTCTCCTTACAACCTGATTTCATAGTTTCTATTTATAATGCATGTTTATGGGAGGGTAAATTTCCAGATATTTGGAAAAAGGCAATTTGAAAACTGATTCCTAAGCCTGGTAAGCAGATCTTAGATAAACCAAATTGTTGTCGGCCCATCAGCTTGCTGCCAGTTTTGTTATGGCTTTAATTAATAGGATTAATCACTTCCTTCATAGAGGTCAAAAGTTGAATGATCGTCAATATGGGTTTACTCCACAACGTAGTACCATTGATGCTATGCTCTACGTTAAACATCGGGCACAGACTGCACTTTCAAAAAGGAGTAATTGTTTGTTGATATCACTGGATATCAGTTCGGCTTTTGACAGGGCTTGGATTCCGAGGATTCTTTACAATTTGCGAAGATACGGATGCCCACGTAATTTATATACTTTAACGGCTGATTACTTCTCGAAGAGGCAAGTTACTCTTTTGTACAATAACATTTCGGAAACGCGCGATATTTCTATGGGTTGGCCGCAGGGATCTGCCTGCGGTCTGGGTTTTTGGAACATTCTCATGAACACTATTTTTGACATAAAGTTGCTGCAGGACTGTAATATAGTCTGTTTTGCCAATGACTGTCTGGTGACCATTGAGGATAATGACTTTGGGTCTATTGAAAGAAAAGGTAATTTGGTTCTTTCATTAATCACTAATTGGGGAGAGGAAAATAAATTGAAATTTAATCCTGATAAGACTAATCTCATGTTGATTTTGAGGAAGTAGAAAATAGTACCCAACTATTAGGCTTAGTGGAACTGTTTTAAATTATGTCAATGAATTTAAGTATTTGGGTTGTATTATCGATAAACATCTGTCTTGGGAACCACATATATCCGCCATATTTTCAGCAAAACGGAGGCTTTGCTAAACAAATTGACAGTGGTTGCAACACTTCATTGGGGTCTGAGTTCGAACATCATTGAATCCATATATGAGGGAGTGATTGTACCACAGCTGGCTTACACGTGCCCTGTTTGGGGGATGCTCTTGATAAAGTTAAAATCAGGGAACTTATTTTAAAATTTCAGCGTCGTATCTGCATTAAGATCATTAAGGGGTATCGCACTATTTCTAGGAATTCGGCTATTCTGCTTTCGGGTAAGATTCCGCTAGATCTTTTGTTAAGAGAGAAATGTAACTTGTATTTTACGCTTGACTCTGGTAGATTTGATATAAACGGTAAGACTTTTATGGTGGAGGTTCCGGCTGACTTCCGATCACTTCCTCATCCATCTTACAATCACGTCGATTACGTTATACCTTACAGAGAAACTAATAAGTATCATATCTATACTGATGGTTCCAAGTCTGACGATGGAGTGGGTTCGGCATTCTGTGTCATCCAAGGCAGGGAAGTGTTACAATGTTCTGATTTCCGTGTTAATGCTAATTGTACTATTGTTCAGGCGGAGTTGCTTGCTGTTTTGCAGGCTTTGAAATTTATAGAAGTGGAAAAATTAAACAATGTGATTATTTGTACTGATTCGATGGTAGTGTTGGATTACATTAGGCATCCTAACCTTAAAATGAAACTTGCTTTCGAGGTTTTTAAGCATTTTCAGAATTCTGTAACCCTAAATAGAACACGTGTCTGTTGGGTTAAGGGACACTCTGCATTATTTGGAAACGAGCTGGCTGACACACTGGCACACGCTGCTTTTTTAAACAAAAATACATTTTATAATACTCTACCGGTTACATACGTTAAAGGCTTTCTACCCAGGGATCACAGAGGAGTTGGTCTATTAGGTGGGAGACTGATAACAAGGGGGAGCTTACTCATAGATTCTTTCCTATTCTTAATAGTCGGTTAAATATCAACCTTGGGGTTTTTCATCGCGGATTAACGGCTTTCTTAACACAGCATGGGAAGTTAAATTTTTATTTGAACAGGTTCAAAATTCTGGCATCTCCTAGATGTAATTGTAATTGTGGTGACGACGATACTGTAGAGCACATTGTTTATGACTGTTGCCTCTTTGATTTGTAGCGGAGAAAGCTGATTACACATTTTCACGAACAACTTATGCCATGGCCTGTACCACTACATATGCTCTTTAAGGATCATATGTAGTGGCAAATCTCACTAAAAGTTGCTTTATTAATGCGTCCATAAAATATGGCCCAGCAAACAGTATCATTTAGCGTTTTTTCTACTTACACATTTACACACATATTGGGTCTAAGAATTGACTATTTGTGTCGGTTTAATTTCCTATTTTTGTTTTTCTTTCTGTGGGTAAACTGGTGTTACCTACGGCTTGATTGGTTCTTTTCCACTCATTCTCCGCTGCTATGGCCATAGCAGTCAGGATTGGAGGAGTGGTGGCTGAGGTTTCTTTATTCACTCTTGATGTACCAATCTTTGACCCTCTATATGCTATATTATTCAGTTTCTTTATTTTCTTTTCAGTTCATTTTCTGTTCTGTTGGTGCTTCAGGTGTAATACATTATATAATTGTGACTTTCCCTGAGAGTGTTATGTACAGTGGACAGTTGGTTATATTTCGCAGATTATGATATTAGTTACTTTCTACTATATACCGGATTAGTTGTTAGGTTTATTTTGGCTTTTTATTTCCGTTACAGTTTGTCTGTTACATTTCGCTTTCAAACTAAGGTCATACTTTTTCAGTCTTCCTCTCATTATTTTATCACATTTAGAGTGTTTCCACCTGTTTCTTCATTCAAGTTGATAATGTCCTTGGTTGTTCTACAGTGTTTCTTGGTGTTTCCCACTGTTTCTTTTTGTCCCTTTGCTTTATTTGAGTTGGTTTCAGTTTATAGTGACTTTCGTTTGTGTTTCTCCTTGTTTCGTAGTGTTTCCCTTGTCCTTCCATCAGGTTTCAGGATGTTTCCACCTATGACTTTAATGACTTTTACTCAGGTCGCGTTCCTGGCTTGTTTTTTAGTGTTTCCTGCTGTTTCTGGCTGTTTCCGACTGTTTATTGTTGTATATTTGGTCTCTCTGTTTAAAATTGAGTTACAGCTAGATTACCTTTGTATTTCCATCTGTTTCCAAGTGTTTCTTGTTGCTACTGCTTGTGATTTCAGTCTTCAGAGATTTTCTTTTGTCCTTATTGCTTTGTAAATTATTTACCACTGTTTCTAATTTATAAGTATCTTTTACATGGTTTTGAACAGAGTGGATGGCTGAGTGAATGTGATTGTATGAGTGTTTGTGTGGGTGACTTCCTCTTCCTAGGCAAACTGCCCCATCCAGTGCGCTTCGGTTGCTGGTTTTTCCTAGTGGGCTTTTCCATTGGTTTTTCCCGGAGGCTGAAGTGTGTGGGTGGTATGTCTACACCCATACTTTCTTTCCTGTGGATGTTGAGATATCAGAAGTATTTATGTTAGGTTTGGTTGCTTATACTAACTTTCAAACTTACTTTGTGTGAATGTTGTTTCTTTACTTTTCTAACACTAATACACTAACATTTTCTTAAAAAATAAAAAAATAAATAAAAATAAAAGAAAATAAATAAATAAAAAATAAATTTTTGTATTACTAACATAGTTATAGGTTTCTTACTAACACATGTTCCCTAAATTTAGTTCCTAATTTACTAACTGGTTTCTACTACCATCTTGCCATCTTATCATCACTTTTTACTAACGTTTTCCTAGCTTCGTTTCACTTATTACTTACTGGCACTACACTGTAGGTTTAAGTACTTGCTTTAGTCATCATATAGGTCTTGTTTAATAGGTACTTTGCACTTTTATTTTTTTTTCTTACTCACTTCCCCTATTCCAGCTCCCTTAGTACTCTTTTTTTTTTGAGTGAGAGGGGAATTCTCTTTAGCCATCAAGCTTACCTTACAAAAAAAAAACCAAATCTCCACGCATGACGTCATAGCCCTTGCAGGATACACTTTCCTTGTAAACCACAGTGACGTCACTTCGATGACGTCAGTATCTCCCACTTGGGATTTACTTCTGGTTTTTACTTCTAGAAGGGGCACTTACTACTATTACTCTTATGAAAATCAGAGGGAAGGTTCTTGAAAATGAATGCATTATATAGTATATATTACTTCCTAAGATTGTGCCAATTATGTTATGGTATGTTTTTTTACAATCGCAGATTATAGAGATAAAATAAAACGATTCTGTCATGATAAAACTACTGCATACTTAGAAGCTACAAAGAGTAAAGATAACTTATTTATATTTTTATTTTGGCCAAATTGTTATAAGGAGATTGAAGGTATGTGAGAAATTTTGATGTTTATCAAAGGGTAGAAAAATCACGCAAGAAAACAAAAACACTTTCTGAGGCTGCTTTCGTTTTATTGCAGTCAGTACAGGAAGAAGCGTCGCCTAAATAAACATCGATGTTTCTGGGCCATTGTCAACTATACCAGGCAATAAGAGATACTTAATAACCATCATTTATTTATCTTACAAATACCGGATGAGATCTCTGTGATTGATATAGAATCGATCTCAAGTTACTAATGCACTGTTACAAAGGTTTAATAGTATTGATTTTCCAAAAAAATGCAATGTGATGAAGGTACCTCATTTATGAATGTATTGACCATTTTTCGAACGTTTTGAAACATTTGATAACTGCAGGTAGATTGCATCAGAATACTAAATGGAAGAGAACTGTTGCCCTTGTTTTGATATGGGAAGATATCATCTTGAGTGCTCTTCTTCTGCACATAGGCAATTATTAGTTAAGGTTCTGAGTAAGGAAAGGTCTCGAGCAATGTCTGACTTTTTTAGTCAACTGCTGTCATTTTATGCCACCTTAGCACAGGAACTACAGCAGCATAAAATGACAGCAATGATTTGAAAATAGACAGGAATTACTCTGGTAATGGGAGAACTCACTCTAGCAAAAACTCGTTTTTGTCTCTCATGTTTTCGATCCCTCTATGGAGGGAGACTGCATAGATGCTCGTGACTACTAGTTTTAGTTGTTCTTCGCTCGTGTGACTGAGATTCCATTTTAAATAACAGTTCATTTCTTATTATATATGATTTCTTGGTTTCATTGATCTGAAAGAATATTTTATCAATTCAAAAAATGATTTAATTTTTTCGGTGTTTGTGCTTTGATAAATTTTTCTGTACTGATCTTGAGCAATGAATGTTCCTTCGTCTCGTTCTTCCACAATTGGTAATAATTTCATTATCGAGAATAGATTCCCCCAATCCTGTTGCACCTAAGCATGTTCGCTGCATTATCTACATTCATTCTTGTTGACTTAAGCCAAACTTGTTCTTGGAGCAGTTTATATTCTGTAATACCTTAATAGATGGAACAGGGGAGCTGCATTATGGCATGTCTTGGAACAGAAAAGGAGATACATATCCTCTTATATCTACACATCCATACTTTCTCATCAATCAGCATCTTCACTTTCTCAATCAAACTCTTACCAAATACCTTCCCACTACACTCAGCAAACTTATACCTTTATAATTCTTCATTCATCTGTCTCATCTTTCTCTTTGTAGATGAAATAAACACAAATCTAAATAAGTCACTTGAAACTATAATTTCATCCAGCATAGTTTTTCAGACACACATTCATTCAACAATAGCCTTCCCAACATACTTCAGCATCTTAGTTGAAACCCATCCATACCATAACTCTTACAACATTTCAGTCTGCTAACCTCTCCTTCACTTAATTGCATACCATGCTCATATTATTCCTTACATTTATTCTGGTCATCTCACTTTCGACCTCATCTCTTTCTCCAATAGGTTCCTGAAGTTCATGGAAATGCTCTCCCATCTATGAAATATTCAAGATTCATTGCACAAATTCTACAATTTTTATACCATATTTTCATACCATTAACACCTATACTTTGTTACTTTCTGATATTTCTTATATACCTATAGAAGAACATTCTTTTATTCCTTCAAAATCATTCTGATGATTCTCATATCTTCCTTTTGCCACCCTCTTTCATTATCTTTGCACTCTTTTTCTTATATTCTTTTCAATAATAGACAAAATTTAAAAATATGCATTTATATTTAGGCTTCCAACAAAAATAGAAAGAGAAACCATTACAAAAATGAAAAAATTCAATTCTTTAATGGAAAAAAGAAATTAAATTGCTTTTCTATATATATTGTACTATAGGATCTCTGTATTGGAACAGTAATATTTTTTCTATACAACAGATTCTAAATGTAAATAAGTCAAATTTGATTAGAATCAACTGTAATGCAACTTATATAAAAACTTAAATTTAGTATTTATGTTTTTATATAAGTTGTAAAAATTTAAATATGGAGAAAGTCGATTGGAAGATCAGTTCAAGGATTTCAGATCAAATCTCAGCTTCTTTTAGCTATCCGGATCAGATCATTGGGTCTACTGGATTTGATTTGATTTTATCACAGAAACCTTCCATGATATAAGGATAACGTATTCCGTGATAGGTTGAGATATATGAATGTATTTTTCATTATTTTATTTTTCTTGTCTGTGCATTACAGAGTTACAAAAACATTCATTTACTTACAAATAATTCCTCTTTGAATTTAGTTATCCATGGAAATCAGATGAGTAGATTAAACAATCATATCAGTAAGAAAATTGGATGAAAATGAGATTAGTTTTATTAGAGAATAAACAATTTTTAAATTTTATGATTTTACTGCATATAATATACTACATTACATATTAATATATAAATGTTAATAATGAATATACAGTACTAATAATAAAGACAATAATAATGAATACAATATACTAATAATGAAAACCCATTTTCTACTGTACAGTTTTCTGCAATAAACGATTGTAATTACGAGTCCTTTTAAAAAAATTGTTGAAGGAATTTTGCTATTAGAAGAATCTTGATTTCCAATGTTTACAGTTTAGAAACTTCCTCTTTAGTACTTCTCTTCTTTGTATGAACCAATAATAATATTTTTGCTGAAAAATAATTTAATGGGATCTCCAAAAATATGTAGAACAGTATAGATGCAATCACAGAAAGTACCATTACTAACAAAAATAACATCCACTAATAAAAAATAAAAAATATTTAAAAATTAATTTAATATTTAAGTTTTTATATAAGTTGTAAAAATTTAAATATGTTACTGAAAATTTAAATAATTATTTAATTTTATATAATTATTTTATGAGATGTGAGTACCTTATTTATTATTCATCAATTATTTATAATGTGTTTTAGTTAAATTTAATAATTTATTTTCGCAGTATAACAACATATTGAACTTGAAAGAATAATTAATGTTTTTTTAAAGAAATTTTATCAGAATTTTAAAGTATAGAAAAATTTTTATTTGTTTATTCGAGAAGCAATGTTATTGGTGAAGAAATGAGAATTTTTAAACATAATTATTAATTGCAAATTACAAATTTTTGTTACCAGATTTATTTCTGTAAATGGTTGAGGGCTTCTTAATTCTCCAAAAATATAGAGTATACATAAAGGGTGAAGAAGATATATCCACATAAGCAGTGGATCTAATACAACAAAAATATCTAGAGACAAAAACTTTTTAAGGATACCTACAAATATAAAATAAAAATAAATGCCTTTAAATTAATTAAACTATGACTTTCAGAAAAGTATTTTATAACAACATATTTGTAATAAACTATTTATGAAGATTTTAATGACAGTAATAGTTTCAAACTTAATAATTAACACTAACGAATTTTCAATTAGTGTGAAAAAACATGGAAAAATTTGAAAAGAACTAATTGTTTACTTTCCAAATGTATCCTGAATTTTTGGAATGGTTAAAGATATGAAAAACAAATAAATTTCTTTGAAATAATATGTTCAATAGCATAAACATATTCTCTATCGATATCAGAAATATGCATGAAATAATTTGATAGTTATTTTAGAAACATTTCAGAAATTTACAGTTTTGCAATTTTTAAATACTCTGAATACACTATACTCAGAATTTTGGGTTGAATACACTGTATAAATTTAATTAATCTTTTCAAATTTAACATTAAAATTCTGTCAATATAGCTAAATTTTATTAATTTCTATTACACACACTAAAAGTTTAAACATCGAATATTCTTAAACAGTGCACTTGAGGAATCTTATGAAGAGTTGAATAGAAATTAATTTAAGAAATTATTTTAGAAATTTGAATGTGAGTCCTTTTTATACAATTAAAGTTAGAGAGATTTTTGCACTCTCTCCACTCAGGCATAGTAGTAAGTGGCAGGGCGAAACAAATTGTTCAATATACTTCTCATTTCTGTAGAGGGATGAACAAGATTGTGAAGGACTGCAGTCGATAGCCGGGGTCCGGATCTTATATACCGGTATATATTTCTAAGGGGTGAAACCACAGAATCGAATTCGGATCCTGCCGAGAAAAAGCTGAAAAGTTTTCACGTGATCACACCGGTGAAAGAATCGCTCAAAGGATATAAGTCGAAAAATATTGTTATTTATTTATTAGCACGAAATTTGGAATATGACAGATGGAGCAATGTCACAGAATTCCGGGAATGGAAGACTGATTCAGAAACTTAATAAATAAGCAAAAGCAATATATTTACAGCAAATATGTGTATAGGTAGCTAATAAGAGAAAATATGATAAAATTCATTATATAATAATAATCAAGAACGTTTAGTATACAATGAATATGGCAATTCCTTGAAATTAGAACTATTAAAATGCCATAACTGATTTAGATTAAACTTATTCCGAAAAATGGAAGATCCAAAAGGAGCTAACTTGCAGATTTATCTGTTTATAAAAGTAAAATAATGAGTTTGCAAAATGATATCTTCTCAATGACGATTTCTTGAAAAATTCGGATTTCTTACACCCGATTTCTTGAAAAAGAAATCGGGTGTAAGAAATCCCGTACCCATCTTCAGCTAAACGAATTTTAATTCCATCTTCATTTTACTTAATTTTAATCCATTTTTCTTTTTATAATTCTCCTTAGTCCCTTTTTCTAGTTACAAGAGACGAATCTCTCGGATTAGGGATGAATGAAAGCACCGAAAGGACCCAGGCGGCGACCAGGAGAACTGAATTTTAACTGCAAACTTCCTCAACCAGGAACTTAAGACAGTTATATGCCACGTCGCGGATAGTTGTAATTCATTTTCAGTTTTGGGAAAAGGAATCATCTTTCAAAAAATCTGTTCGTCATATGCGGGTGTCCTTACATCTTTAGTTGTTCTCGCGGACAACTTTCTTTTTCTTTCTAATAATAATAAACGTGGCGTAATGAATAAACTGTCCTTTCTTGAGAAAGTGAATTTCGAAGATAAATAAAATCATTCCATTTCGAATAAAGCGAAAAATTGTAGTTAATGAGATTTAAGTTGAGGGACTGCCTTTTAGAGTTTCCCTTAGATCTCAAATCGGCTGAAAAAATCATAGAGTTAACTGATACAAATTCAGGTTATTTTTGATTGTAGATGTTACATTCAAATAAAAATGTTTAATAATTCTAAAATTAGTAGAAAACAAACATGAGCCAGTGAAACAACCTCGTGATTGTATAAGTGCTACATTTTTGAAAAAGTATACTATAAAAGAAATATTTTGTGAGGTTTACAAAAATTTGGAGAGTTAAAAAATTGATATTTTGTTAATCAATGCATATAACAGTGATTTTAAGCCAAGTAAATGAGCATAGGACTCGATGGCATATGATAGGCCTAATTCCCTTAGATCTCAAATCGGCTGAAAAAATCATAGAGTTAACTGATACAAATTCAGGTTATTTTTGATTGTAGATGTTACATTCAAATAAAAATGTTTAATAATTCTAAAATTAGTAGAAAACAAACATGAGCCAGTGAAACAACCTCGTGATTGTATAAGTGCTACATTTTTGAAAAAGTATACTATAAAAGAAATATTTTGTGAGGTTTACAAAAATTTGGAGAGTTATATGCATTGATTAACAAAATATCAATTTTTTAACAGTGATTTTAAGCCAAGTAAATGAGCATAGGACTCGATGGCATATGATAGGCCTAATAATATACCTAAATCTAAAGAATGAGGGTTCCGTTTGGGGTCCTAGATTATCAAGAGATTGTTCTAGAAGAAATCCTAGCTCGCCTCATTGAAACTCCATCTTTAAGTTGACAGCTGATTTACCGAACATAGTGATCAGATTTGGATGGATCATTCCATGGTGCATTGGAAGGATCATAACTCATAAGGATGATAATCTGTAACTGTAAAGTGACATAAAAATGAAACATGTCAAGTACTGTAAAACAGTCTCTTATTATTTCTTATTACATGATCCAATGCCTAAAATTCAATTCATTATAATTTTTATTACAAATCAATTATTGTAAATCTAATGGCTATTTTTGAGATCCCACCTCTTGGTAATATTTATAATGATGTCCGAGAATTCCCTGTCGATTCCGTCGTCACAAATCTCCAACGGAGGAAGCAGCCCTCCACAGAGATGGGAGCCTGTGGAAAAATGTTTTTTACCCTGTCACTTGATACTCTAAGTGGAAAGTGACGATTTCTATTATTAAAATAAACACATAAGAAAAACAATCATGATTTTAATCTGTTAGCATGTTTTTAGATTACTTTTTCAGAATAATGGTTTTTCTTTGAAAAGATAATGATAGCCAATAAAAAATACAAATTATTTAAAAAAATAAGAAAAATACAGTACAAAGAAATTAGGATAATTTTTAATATGCGGTGCTATACACGATTGACGAATTTAAAAAATTAAAACGATAACTTCATTCAAAATTTCCATATTTAAATTGTAACAAATATCCTAGTTCTTAATTCTATACACTTTATTTTCTTAAATATTGAACTTTTTGACTGGATTTATTTTTACCACGAGAAAAGTATAAAATTATATTATTTGATGGGTATATCTTCTAGCGTAGATTTAATTTATTTAAGCATATAAAATAATATCAGGATAATTATATATGTTTATCTATTTGCAATGTTAATGGATATAAAAAATGGATATTTTAATAGGTTCTAGTATCTTAAATTTTTTTATTGCGTTATTTAATATTTTTATAAAAATTCATACCTCCATATCCTGATATACAAGCAATAATTCCCCATGATGATACGGCCATCCATACTATGGGAGAAAATGCTTGATGTATATGAATCAATATTTGATTGGGTGATGGATTAGTTCTATAACTATGTAAACCAAATAGCACAAATTCCATCAATATTATCGTTCCAATCCAAAAAGTAATGACCGTTTTCTAAAAGCAAAAAGTAATATTAAATCTCAATTAAATTAAAATATTTACATATAAAACAAAGCAATCTATTCATAATAATAAAAATAATATCTGTATGTATATCTAATATCTATATGCAGTTATCTTTTTATCAAATTTGAAAGGGATGCTTTGAAAATACACCTATCCCTCGATTGCATTGTACTCAATTTACACGGTTTTTAAATGAAAAAAATTTGGGGGTTTTTATTTTTATTGTTTTGCATTATGCCATTTGTAAATTAAAAGAGTATCATATTGTCACGTTTTGTGGGTTTACAAGTTCTAGAGATTAATAAAGAGTGAATACAGCTATATAGTTTACGAGTTCGTAGAGATTAATAAAAAGTGAATACAGCTATATTTCATATAGTCTAATTTATTTACACACAAAACAAAATAATCTTGTTTCGCTATAACTAAATTCAATACGAAATCCGATAATTATCTCATACAACGGTAATCTATGTCCTTAATTCCGTATAACTCACAGTTCTTCTTAGTCCACTTTCGCTTTCACAATTTATCTCTCACTATTAACTTTCACTGTCCAAGTCTCGCATTTCAACTAAACTCAACTTAGGCTTGCAGCTCGCCTATTTATACAATTTTTCCTACATTCTAGATCGTACGATAACTGTCGAGTTAAGAATCATCTTGTTTCTAGAAATTCAGTAACAAATATTCCTTTTTGCTGAATTCAGTGCCCAATTCAGCTACCAATGGCGCAACCCAACCACTGTTTTTATTTGTATGGAATATTGTTAATTTGTTTTTTTTTTTGTACCGTATTCGGTGTTAATTAATGTTTATGTTTTCATTTTTTTGTACCGTATTCAATGTTAATTAATGTTTATGTTTTCATTTTCAAGTACTGTATTTGATGTTAATTAATGTTTGTTTTCATTTTCACAAAAATAAAGTGAAAAAGTATAAGCATTAAATTGTGTCTAAAAATTAATGAACCAATCTCCTAATTCGTTTTTTATACCGTATTTGATGTTAATTAATGTTTGTTTTCATTTTCAAAAATAAATTTAAAAAGTATAAGCATTAAATTGTTTTTAAAAATTAACGAATCAATCTCCTTTTTCTTCTTTAATCCTTACCTCATTTTACACGGTTATAAAGAATATATCCTCGACGTTTCTTTATCTTCTTTAGATCGATTTACACGATTTACAGTTTAATTGAACACATTCATCTATTTTGTATGAATTCTGCGTCTCATTTTATACGGTTTTGGTTTGCACGATTTTTCCAGGAACGTATCTACCGGTAAATCGAAGGGATAACTGTACGTAAGCATGTCCAGTATGGATAAAGAGATTAACAGAGAAATTGAAAAGTGTTTCTGAGTTTAATAAAAATACATATTTATAAATATTTACATTTTTCTTTAATTAAATTGAATTAGAATGAAGAATTTAATAATTCCTTCAATAACTTGGTTTAGGAAATAATAATCGGGGATTACATGAAGGATTCAAATTTCACATCATCTCAATGTCATTATAGGTCATTCAATATCATAGTAATGCATTAAATATATAAGAGCAAATAATAATATTTATTAAAAATTTGGGTTTATACGGACATTATGAATTAGGAATATTGCATTTAAGTCAACTCTTAAAGATACAATCCAGATGAAACGAAATTTATACGTTGCTACTATATTTTAATTTCCATAATCTATATCTTATATTTTAAATTACAAATGAACAAAGTGAAATATAATTTGTTCATCTTTTTCATATAATAATGTGAGATGAGGAACCTTAAGAAAAGTTTTCCTATTTTTATTTTTAAGTTATGATTTATAAGAAAAAGAATTTGTTATATCATTCAATATCAAATTTAAATTACATTATTTTTTAATGAAAAAGTTAATGCTTAATTACATTATAGTAATTAAAACTTTTTTACTGTAATGTATTATATATATTGAAATGACATCAAACGTATAGAGGGATAAATGCGACATTATTTAAGAGATGCTGCCGAACGGTTAGAGTAACGGCCGGAGAATGACAGTCCCTCATCCGATCTCCTTTCCAACGCTCCCACACTACGGCAAAAGAATGCAGGGGAGGCTGACAAACAACAATATAAATAACCACTTGACATTAGGTGCACACGTGCGGCAAGGGGACCGTTACAATATTATATTGTACTATGCTGTATTAGCTAGTATACTATAAGAATTACAGTGTATGTTTTTAATTTACAGTTCATGCTTATATTTCATTGTATTTGAGTAATACATCATAGTCCATTGTACCATAAGTTGATACGTTCCTATATAACGGATAAATTCATTTAAATGAATATTATCTGAAAATAATTAAAAAGAAAATAATAGCTGATAATATAACATCAAGTAGAATAGTAATTACTTCGAAATGAATCATAACTGAAACAATACCATTTTGTTTCTTGTTAGTATTGGCTGGATGGCAACATGATAAAGCATTCGCATATCATCATAGAGGATCCCAGTTGAAGTCCAGGTTGTATTTTCAGGATAAAAATAGAATGAGACCTGGATTTCAAACAGATCCTCCATGGCAGCGGTTCTTTTCATACCTTCAATATGGCTCCACAGCATGAAAATTAATAGTTAACATGGAGCAAATACCTACATAATTTTAAAAATAATATATTTGTAATCTGTTTTTTATTTTAAAGAGTAGTATATATCTAAATAAAAGATGAATATGAAATATATAATAAATAATTTCGAAACTATTATTAATATTGCGCGGAAAAATTACTGCTGCTCTCATTGACCTAAAAAAGAAATTGATTTGCGACTCTTAAGTATTTGAGAGTCTCCTATATGTCTCTTAGTGACATGAACCTTGGTCAACCCTGTTATATTATATTCATGAAATTATAATAGAATGTAATGGAAATATAATATAAATAATGATTTTGTTTTAAAATAAAAACATTTCATGTTTAAAAAATATTTGAAATTATTTTAAAACATATTTATATATTATCAGTTGGCTAAATATAAGAAAGACACAAGGTACCGCTTTATGTTTCTTAACTACATTTGTGTGCGTACCTGCTATATTTTGCACAAATAGAACCAAAGTAGAATAAAACTTTTCTGCATTCTTTAGTCTGTGCAAAAAGTCTTGATGTATTTCTTACTATCTATCGCAGAATGCGAAATGGTCAAAACCGTCGCCAATAAACATCACGGCAATTCAGCTTGTGGGTTACCACTGTTGGGATAAGCTACGCTTTCCCCAAGATTCTTACCACCATTTCCATAATTCATTTCGTGTAAAGCAAAATGGACGCCAACCATCGAATGGCACTCGCTGCTTATGAATTTTATGAAATATTGTTAACAGCTGTAATAAGAACCCATCCGTTTTCTTTTAACAAATAAGGCCTATTGTCTTTACAATTCTTTTAATTGATATTGTCTTTATAATGTTCATTCCCTTCCTTGTATAAAAATGAATATTCCCTAACTGCTTTGACCAGCGTAACCCTATAGAAACGTCTTGCCATCTTGACTCAATAAAAGTTGCCAACAATTCAATATTACAAGATGCATTGATTTCATTGATGGACGTTATCTCGACGGATTTTACCGTCGCGGAAAAGTAGAATTAAAGTTGAATTTATGTTGATTAGTTATCATTTAGATTTTTGAAGGTAGCGGTTTTTTAGTTGCGTATGACATCAAAATTGCGCTGTTTTCATCACACGCTGTATTATCCGTAGCAATTCCGTGCTAGTGGGAACTAACCTTTAGTTAACTCTTCCACCCGTAATATAGATAACTAATAACACAAATCTCTATCCAAAATATTATAATATGGTTCAATATAAAAAAGAAATTGAAAGTATAGATGTTTCCAGTAATTATAATCCTTTAAATCTTTGTTTATTATATTGTACCATTTATATATTCTACGAAAATTGAAGAAACGGGATATATTTTTTAAATATTTTTCTTAATACAATTTTTCATTATATAAATTTGAAAAACACGAGACTCTCGTTAAGCGCGGGGCCCGATTGGGTGAAATCGGTTCAATGATTCATATCCAGTCCTGATTAGAAATTTACGTTGACTCGACTCACAAATCGAGAAAAAACGTGACTGTGTGTCTTCAATCTTATGTAATACAATGATGAGTGGCTAATGTTTGTATAAGGCAATTCCTGCTGTTCGGTTCGCTAAAAATATTGTCAGAATAGACAAATTCCGGGTCCAATGCAATAGCTGATGCTATTACAAAAGGAGAGCTCTCTCTTTGGAATTTTTGTGACTCTCTATTTAAAGCCATCTGTTGAATGATAAAATCACAAATATCATATTACATCATCCAAGAGAGCTTATTGGAACAAGATGATGCAATATAAGCAATTGACAATGCAATTTATTATATGCAATAGAAAAAGATTTTTCAAATTGTAGATTGTGACCAAAAAAAATAAATAAAATAGATCATAACAAATAGAAAACGATGCATAAGATGCACAAAAATGCTTGGAATACAGCTTATAAAATAAAACTTTTCTGAAAATGGTGCATTTTACAGTTAAATATGTACTATCTATAACAAATCTAAGCATTGGTCAATAATGAATAAATTAACATAATAACAAACTGTGTATTTGATTTATTGTGCATATATTGGGTCATTGTGATTCCTGCCAGTGCCAGCTCAATATACAATCAAGCAGAGCGCACGCTCAGGGCACTGGCACCTTTTGTTTTCTTCTTATTATTGTAGTAAGATACAATTATTTCTACACATAATATAATTCAAATATTTGGATTGCATTAAAAATTTTATTAATAACACCTATTTCTGTTTCTAGTGACAAAAAAAAGTTTATCAAAATTAAAATTAATTAAAACTTATCTTTGATCATCAATTTCCCTTGAAAATTGACACAATTAGTGACCCTTTCTATCGAAAATGACATCACACAAAATACAGATTATTCCAGCTTAATAAAAAAAATTTGTCAATAAAAAGCTTGTATCAATTTTAATTACACAGTTTATTTCTTTTTAAATAAATAAGTAGATATATTCATATTTAATTAAACAATAAAATCAATAAAAAAATCAGAATTTTATATAAAATTTTCATATGCTATTAATAAATAAGAAATCAGTAATTCAATGTTAAAAATTTATTTTTAAATTTAATGAAGTTTCATATTTATTAAATTGTTTTATTTATATATATAGAAGTAGAGAGAAACGTTTAATATTGCAAGAATTAAATATATTTAATGAATATAAAAATGTTTAATGCATCCATATATGATATGGCTGCATATTTAAAATTGTTGCAGTCTAAGTTGGATGATTTAGTTTGAAACTTTTCTGCTAATTCTATAAAAAATATTTTATTAAATTTAATTTAAAATTCAAAATAATTATCATTTACAGTAATACCCCGACTTACGCGAACTCAGAGTTATGCAGTTCTTGATTTTTCGTTTGGCAACACTGCTGCATGCTATCTTGCTGTGATACGCATTGGATGTGTTTTACGCGAAGTTTACGTGCATGATTATGATTCTACGATCGACGAAAGTTAAGATTGTTTTGTTATATGTTTTCTAAACCCTTAAAAACTATGTCATCCAAACAAAGTAAATCTGATTCTCCTGCACCTAGTAAGAAAAGGAAATTGATATTTTTGGAATGTAAACTTAATATTATCAAGGATTTTGATAACAGAATGAAAATTTGTGAATTGGCAAAGAAGTTTGAGCTACCGGAATCCACAATAAGAACAATCATAAAAGATAATGAAAGATTTCTTGATACGGTGAAAAATGCTCAATCCTTGAACTCAAGCATAATTTGCAAACGTCATGGTATTATTGCCGAGATGGAAAAAATGCTGAAATTATGGTGTGATAATTAAGTAAAAATGAATAATTTTTTATGTAACGCATTTATTTTTTAATATTTTGTATTAATATGTATAAAGAACTGCAATTTTATTAAATATTTTTCTTCTAAACTATTTTTCTTTCTAAACACCGCATCAAGAATTCTTTCATCATCATTTATGATTGTTCTTATTGTGGATTCCGGTAGCTCAAACTTCTTTGCCAGTTCACAAATTTTCATTCTGTTATCAAAATTCTTGATAATATTAAGTTTACATTCCAAAAATATCGATTTCCTTTTCTTACTAGGTGCATGATAATCAGATTCTTCTAAACTAGTGTTTTTGTTAGTCCTTAATCCCAATTAAATCAAATTTATATATACAGTAGAGTGTCGATTATTTGAACGTTGCTTATCCAAATTTAATTTTCAATCGTAAATGACATTTTGTCTATTTATTTTTATTTATATTTTTATTTCAGTACTTTACCAGTTCCTTCGCGACCCATTAAAAATTTAACACTACCCAATATTCGGTCGCGACACAAAAGTTGAGAAGCACTGCTCCATGGGACACCAGATAAAGTACAATCCCATGAATGATATGCAGCTTAAGCTAAGTTGACACGATCGGAGCACTCTCGGACCGAGTTAGCTTGGACGATGCGCGAGCATCCACTCAGACCTTTTCATCCGAGTCAAGTAAACTCGAACGGCAACCAAAATACTCGGACCGAGTGGCCGTCAAAATTAACTTTAAAGAAATTTATACCATTCAGACCTCAAAATTAATTTCGAAATTAACGTAAATGACATTTTGTCTATTTATTTTTATTTATATTTTTATTTCAGTACTTTACCAGTTCCTTCGCGACCCATTAAAAATTTAACACTACCCAATATTCGGTCGCGACACAAAAGTTGAGAAGCACTGCTCCATGGGACACCAGATAAAGTACAATCCCATGAATGATATGCAGCTTAAGCTAAGTTGACACGATCGGAGCACTCTCGGACCGAGTTAGCTTGGACGATGCGCGAGCATCCACTCAGACCTTTTCATCCGAGTCAAGTAAACTCGAACGGCAACCAAAATACTCGGACCGAGTGGCAGCTGATTGGAAGTTTAAAGTTAGGTTGACACGATAAGAGTACACTCGGTCAGAGACAAACTATGTCCGAATAAGCTCGGATCGAGTTTTAAGTTGGTTTACACGTTCCAAGTGAAAACGAGCTTCGCTCTACCTACGTGATCGTTGTTTACTGTTTTCCGCCATCTTCAACTTCCAATCGGCTGCCACTCGGTCACAGTATTTTGGTTGTCGTCCAGTTTACTCGACTCGGATGAAAAGGTCCGAGTGTGCTCTGATCGTGTCAACCTAGCTTAAAGGAATGAGCATGCCTAATCCAAGCGAACTCGGTCCAAGTGTGCTCTGATCGTGTCAACCTAGCTTAAGATGGTGGAAAGCAGTAAACAACGATCGCGTAGATAGAGCGAAGCTCTCATGTTTGTGTCGAATTATGGAATTTTAGAATTAACACATCTTAAAAGTTCATCAAACTGAATATTAGTAAATCGTAGGTCGTTTTGAATATATTTTTACCTTCATTTTTCACCTCACGCAAAAAAAATTTGAAGAGGCGCCTAATTATTCATGCCTGAGCAATTAAGAAGACATTATGAAGCTGATCCATTCTCGAGTCCATACCTTCTTCTTCCGTCTAATCTATTTAATGACTCTCTGGCTCCTGCAATAATATATCAGCCACAGCAGGAGATCCGCCGTTTCACCTCAGACTATAGAAAGAGTACACTTGGAACGTGTAAACGAACTTAAAACTCGGTGCGAGTGTATTCGGACCGAGTTTGTCTCTGACCGAGTGTACTCTAATCGTGTCAATCTAGCTTTAACCTAACCAACCTAGCCTGACTGTTTTATGAATTAATTATGACAACGTTATAAAATGTCGCAAATTCTAGAATTTATAATATATGACGTGAGCATATATTATTTATGTGAACAGTTAAACTAGGTTTCTTCCTTTGCAATTTTACGGCGCTTTTCACTGTGTAGGTACTAATCATGGGATATTCCACTTTCATGAGTAGCTCACACCTTGAAGTGGTCTTTTTGGTCAAAATATGATGCTACTTTTCATTCTCTAAGAATACTAATTGTTTATCATGAGATCCAAGCCCGGCTCGCCGATTTCCATCCTCCAAAATTCGGCTGACTATTCCGTAGAGGTATTCATCCTGTGTAAAAGGCTTGTTTCTCCCTGCAACTTAGAACTCTTACTGAGTGCAATCTGGCATTAACTGTTAACGAAAACCCTTGACGGCAGCACATTAAAATTATTAAAATTTTTATCAGAAAAATTAAGAAATAATTATTTTTGATTTCAATATTTTTGAAATAGTCACAAAACATCATGAAATTATAGTCACCTTTTATTCAGATCAGCTAAATACTTCTATCTTTCTTATTCGAGGAGCAAATCTTGCAACCAACAATTTTTAAATGTACAAGAATCATATTATAATTAATGACAATAAATAGCTATCAGAAATATATGCGTCGCGTCGCAAACTTGATCAGGCATGAATTATTTCCGGTCGCATGGCGCCAGCTGTCGGGGGTGAAAAAATTATTTTCCCTCTTTACGAATTTTTCCGACTTTATTCGGGATTTTTATTTCGTTCTTCGTTCTTTTCGCATGTTCCTTTAACTTTTCTCCAGTTCAGTAAGGCTCCTAAGGGACTCTTTGCCAGATCTTTTCGGTTCCAAGATCATTTCCATATGGAAAGTATATATCTCTCTTCAGAAACTATATTTGAATTGTCTGTGCACTTTATTCTATGATACAAGTACCTTTTCTGCTTCTCCTGGTGAATATCTATTACGCATGACATATGACATAGGAACTCTATTTTCACTGCCGCAGACATGTATTTTCGCATTGTGCGCACCATCGATTATTTAGAGTATTACGTCGTTCATTGGAAGTTAGGTGGAGATATTCAACGCATTTTTGTACAGTCGCATTTTGGCGCAACATTCTTGGTTAGAGTCAGTTGTACGTATACAAATACATTCAATTAGAACTTCTGCCCGGTTGAATTAGCGCTTTTCCGCCGCAGACCTACTCTCGTGTCGTTTATTTGAATAACATTGTTTCAACACTATTTTAAGTTGTTTATCAAGTGGCAAAAACTGCTCGCTTATTCTTGTCACATTATTTTGACTCTGTGTTCAGATGGGCTGTTTTCAAATGGGTAAACTAATTTGGATCGGGATAACTTTTTAATAAAAATTTTGAATTAGAAAATATCCGTAGTTAAACAGAGTACAGCTATTATATTTTTAGATATTTTTGCCTTAATTTATTTAACTACGGAAATTTTTGATTCAAAATTGTTAAAAATTAATGCGATCCATATTTAATAAAAAATTATTTTTGTATTTTTAATAATTTTGATGTTGATGCAGATGAAAAAGTATATTATCAAGTCATATTGATCTCCACATATTTCTGTAGAATTATTCTCAGCATCTTGTACACGTTTGAGAGCATTTGCTGAATCGGCAGCCGAGTCATTTTAACGCATGTACAAGCCATTGCGTGCCAAGTAATCTCGCAGTGTTGTGTTTAATTAGCAATAGTGCCCGATTCAGTTAGTAAGGGACCCGATTGAATATTTCTCGCTTCTCAAAATATGTTTACAGTTATAAATAAAATAAGTAACATTTATTAATAAATATGCAAAATTTAATTAAAGTATGTATCATGACAAAATATTATAATTATGATATATAAATGATGTGAAAAATTAATTTAATGTTTATTTATAAAAATTAAAGGAATTTTAAATCCAAGGTAATACTGCGCATATCTTTATTTTTTGCGATCGCGCAAGTTCACAAAAGACAACTCGCAGTTGACACTGTGAGACTATGTACTGTATATTACGAGCAGCGAGAGTAGGCTGAAGTAGCAATGCAGTTATTCCTTGAACACTCCGAGACTTTTCCGCACAGAACAGCAGAAAGAGAGGTAAAAAGCAGAAAGAAAATTATGCATATCTACGAAAAACAGTGCAGAAAATTGAAATTCTCATTCCGCTCGAAGTTTCTGCCTAGCTACAATCAAATCGTAGAATTGTTTATATATGATGTCATATATGTTTAAAACATGGCGGAAAGTGACCGACGATCATTAAGTTTTAGTTCGTTCAACAAACTCGCAGCCATAGTATGCTCATATCGTTTTTCAAATATCTTGCGAATCCAAAAAGCCTTTCCTTTTCCAATTGCATATGTCAAAAGTTGAGCTGATTGTAACTATACTAATATTCTAACAGCAGGAATATTATTCATCTTAATAAAAACAACTTCCGATCACATTTGCCAGAACCAGAGAAATTACACTCATCCCTCGAGTTACACGGTAGATACGTTCCTGAACAAATCGTGCAAACCGAAACCGTGTAAAAGGAGACGCAGAATTCATACAATAATATATGTAGAAGGATATGTTCAATTAAACTGTAAGCCGTGTAAATCGATCTAAAGAAGATAATGAAAAGTCGAGGATATGTTCCTGTGTAAATCGATCTAAAGAAGATAATGATTAAACTGTAAACCATGTAAATCGATCTAAAGAAGATAATGAAAAGATTCAATTAAACTGTAAACCATGTAAATCGATCTAAAGAAGATAATGAAAAGTCGAGGATATGTTAACCGTGTAAATCGATCTAAAGATATGAAAAGTTGAGGATATGTTCTTTTGCATAAAATGAGATAAGGATTAAAGGAAAAAAAGGGGATTGGTTCATTCTATAGAAGATAATGAAAAGTCGAGGATATGTTCTTTATAACCGTGTAAAATGAGATAAAGATTAAAGGAAAAAAGGGGATTGGTTCATTAATTTTTAGACACAATATAATGCTTATACTTTTTCAATTTATTTTTGAAAATGAAAACATAAAAGGGGATTGGTTCATTAATTTTTAGAGACAATTTAATGCTTAGGGATTGGTTCATTAATTTTTAGACACAATTTAATGGTTATACTTTTTTTGGTCCATTAATTTTTAGAGACAATTTAATGCTTATACTTTTTCAATTTGGATTGGTTCATTAATTTTTAGAGACAATTTAATGCTGCTTATTTTTTTTTATTTTTGAAAATTTAAAATAAACATTAATTAACACCGAATACCTCCCTCGATGGCGTCTCCACCTTGTCGTGGTGAGGGCGTGTTCCAAGGATCCTGAGAGCTATGCCGGCGGTAGCTTTGCTACTGGTAGGGTCTCCCATGTCGGACAGGTCGAAGGTGAGGGGCCAGACTAAGAGAGCGCTCTACCCAAACTAAGGTGTAAGGTATCCTGCCGAGAGTTGAGTGGCTAGGGTAGTAAAAGATGTAGTGTCCTTAATGACCCCTTCAGGATACCAGGCGAAACCCTGCCGTAGTTATTCTTCGCCCATATTGGTGGATAACCGGGCGGTGACCTCTCATGTTTCCTCCAGTTTCTGTTTTGGCATGGAGTCAAAATCTAATTCTAAATTAAAATCTTCTTTTGAGGGGGCTGCTTCTCTGCCTCATCGCGGGGGTGGTGATACTGGTACCTCATCTAAGAGTGCCGGGGTCACTGACGTGCCTCCGGTCGGTGGGACGGTGGAGCAGTCTCCTGGTGATATTTCTGCCTCCGGGAGTAAACTTAGTCCGCAAAAGACGCGTTTGTCTGGACCGGCTAGGCGAAAGCAGAGGAGAGCTAGGAGGGAGCTGCTGGTGCGGGTGGCTCTCAGCTACCGCACGGTACTTCCCAAATAGCTTCTCTGTCTGACTCTCTTGCTGGCACCCCTGGTGTTAGCAAGAGAACCAGATCTCAACTGTCCACCCCCTCTTCTGAGGAGGTAAGGCCTACTAAGAGGTCCCAGGGCTTTCAACCTGGATCTTATACGGAAGCTGTGGCTTCTTTCGGTTAGCCATCATCAAGGAGGGTTTTCCGGATTCCAAGATGGTGGCAACTGAGGTAGATCTTATTTTGTATAAGATCCTGCGTGGCGTGGATGGATCCCTTTTGGGGAGACCTTGCCACTGCTTAAGGGGTATACCTTGGACAATGGTGCACTCGTTTATACTTTTATAAATGAGTTCACCTGTCAGTGGCTAACTCGGCTCTTGGATGGGTGTACTCTTGGACAGGGGATTCGTTTAAGGGTCATTCCTGCCATGAACCTGCCCAAGCCTGTGAAGATGGCCTACCGCACTGCTGACACACGTACGTAGGACGTGCGGCAACTTTTTGCTCGACTCCAAGTATTCAACCCAGGGTTCAAGACTGAGCACTGGAGGGTCTTGGGTCGTAGTAAGGACGCTAAGGGACAGCGTTTTATCCTGATAGTCGATCTTGCTTCGGCAAAAACCATCAAGGCGGCCAACTATAAGTCTTTTTCGGGGCTCGATCAAGGTACAGTGTATGACAGAAAGGTTTTGACATCAGCGGAAAAGGTTCGGCTTTCGTACAATACGCAAAAACTGATTGAGTCATTACTTCAGTTGTTGATCGTTGTAGGCTACAATTTGGGTTAAACCATTCCATCGGTTGATTAGCAACGGGGAGTGGAAGGAATATTGCATATTTAAGCGTTTACATGCAAAAAACGATTTCGTTTACTATGTTTTACTCCTAACTTTTATTTATACATTAAGTAG
>AYEL01034315.1:0-15423 GCA_000484575.1 Olivierus martensii
AAATTGGCCCGTTGATTAAAAAGGTTGCTCACCCCTGGTGTAGCTGAAGATGATTAATAATTGCAAACATTACTACTATTTTTTGAAATAGAAGTAATGTTTTGTTTTTATGAAATAGAAGTAATGTAGCCTTTTTTGCTGCTATATATGCTGTGAATGTTTTATTTACTGTTCAGTGAATTTATTCTATTTCAAAAAATAGTAGTAATGTTTTGTTTTTATGAAATAGAAGTAGTGTAGCCTTTTTTGCTGCTATATATGCTGTGAATGTTTTATTTACTGTTCAGTGAATTTCTGCTGTTTTTAATCTAAACATCTCTAAAAATTATTATCTATTCATCTATCTTCTTTCATATAAAACAATATTAAACAATTTAGAATAAGAATTTTTCACATTAGACTTATTGAACATTAATAATTTCAATTAAAAACATATTATTTTGATTTTGAATAGTTCAGATATCAAAATTTAAATTAAAAATTTATCATCATCATTTTCTAGATGTTATGAATGGATGGCCTTGTCTTCAGATTCAAACTTTATATGAACTTGTAACAACTGCAACTAGAATGGGTAACCAACCATTAGCTATTAGGTAAATGAAAAATTAATTTTTCATGTGTTCTGTATATATTTTTTAATTAATATTAATTTCAAAGTTTTAATTTTATTATTTTTAAGCACTATTATATATATTTAACATGCTATAAAATAATTAATCAAAATTAAAAATAACTATTTTAGCTTATATATAATTGAGTCACAAATCCATTTACTATATATCCATATATATATATATATATATAAATACAAGTTCTCTTTAGTAATAAGTAGTAGTATATATCAAGAGGTATAGAAATGATTCTAAGCCAGGTATAGCAATCACTGATTGACTCTTCTTACTGTAGTCATTATGGTCTCCTTGAATGTATAATATATATTTTACTTGGAATCCCATTTCAACACCATCAAGTCAATAATAAATTGGGAAATGAGGGTTTGTTTTCCATAAATACATTTATATATTGCATTATTAAGCCACTGTTGACCAAATTTGAAATGTAGGCATATTGTAGCTGAATTAAAATTATCTGAAAATTTTGGTCCAGTTGGGCTAAAATTAAAAGATGTAGCAGATGATGATTCTCTTTTGTAGAAATGTCTCTAGATCACATAGTTCAATCAATTTTGAAGAAATTTAGAATATAAATTTAACTTATATTATTTAAGGTAGTCTGAAAAATACAGCTCAATAGACCCAAAATGAAAGGGAGTAGGAAGTCCTTTTGTCCTGAATTCTTCTACATGTCATATTGCTCAATCAATTTCAATTAAATTTGATATATGTATGTTTACTATTTTAACAAAATGTTTCCTAAAAATTTTGATTCAATTGAATTAAAAATAAAGAGGCTATTTAATTATGTATTACCATACTGTTGTTAAAATATCTTTCTCTAAATGGTTTTCATCTAAAAAATAAATGATGTCTATCAAAACATTTAATATATAAAAATAAGTACAATACTGAGAAATTAGAATAGTTGTAACAGTTTAGATGTGGCTACTTTAGCTGATATTATAAATTCTTTATTAAACACGGTTTTCAAAGTAAAAGTATACATTGAAGAATGTTTTTGACCATATGGTATATGACTGAAAATATTCTTCAATTTATATTTTTAATATATAAACTGTGTGTAACTTTATTAGTAAATAATTTATATCTAAAAACAAACAAGAAGTTATGAACACTTTTTGTAATTTATATCCTACTAAAGAGAGCTTGTATTTACATACAGATACACACATGACACATGGTCTCTGACTTATGTAGTTAATTCTTCCAAAAAATTTCTACATGTATTGAAAACTGGGTAAGTCTAATAATGCTTAAATTTGATATATATGAATGAATGCATTAGAAATGGAATGGCTAAATGAAATTTATGAATTAATAACGATGGTTTATCCCCTGTACGTTAGTTGTTTATTATTGAAATTTATGAGTTTATTTTAAGCATAGATAAGAAAATTTAAAGGCATAAGTGATCATAAATCAACATTTTACTCAGGGGATTATGCAATTCAAATAAACCTAACTAACCAAACTTCCCCTAGCGATTTATTTTTGAAAGTAATTAATAATTATTAATTACTTTTAAATAATTAATTAATTATTAATTACTTTCAAAAATAAATCACTAGTGGAAATTTGGCTAGTTAGGTTTATTTGGCAAAAGTGATATTTTTGGACAAGTAAATTGTTTTTTCATTCATATTTTATGGAGATTCAACAAAAAAGATTAATGGATTTGCATAGTTCTGAAACTGCATAAATTGAAATCATGTAAGTTGGGAACCTACTGTATATAAATTAAAATTGAATAAAGAATGCTCATTTTGAACAAAATTTTGGAAATTTTATATATTGGAAGATCGATTTCATACATTTTCTAATATTAACAATTACATAATAAATTGCATTTCCACTAATAAAAAAATCACAGTAAAAATAGCAGATTATAAAATTCTAAATTTTTACTCTGATGATATGATAGAAAAACTTTTAAATTCATATTTTTGTTTTAATAAATCTAATTTGAAGTAATGAAGCAAAAATATTATAAAATTTAACTAAATGTATAATACATAGATCAATTTGTATTGTTTATGAAAACAAAATATTTGCAGTATTTAAAACTTTTTTTTTATTTAAAAACAAAACAACTTGCTGATTTTTAAAAAATTTTAGTTTATACTGTTCTCAATTCTCAATATTATACAAATTGAATTTTGTCTGCACGTATTTGTTGTGTATGTATAGGTATCTCATAAAACCACAACTCAAAAGCCAAATAATAAGAAAAACTGTTTAATCAAAAACGTTTTCGGCTATCCACGTAGCCTGATTGATTAAACGGTTTTTCTTACTATTTGGCTTTTGAGTTGTGTTTTTATTAACTAAAGTAAGAAGTTTACATTAGTCATTATAGGTATCTCAATTTACAAATCTTCTCTTTACAAATTTTCAATATAATGAAGAGCATAAATTTATACCACTTTCATATTGTGAAGATAATTTTTGCTTTTACAAAGAAATTATTTAATTGTCAATAAATTATCTATTGTAATTTGTTTAAATCAACAATTTCCTTCACTAATTTTATCAGATGTGCAGTATAAAATTTATTGTATGTACCATTGATTTTAAGACAAAGTTATCTTCAACTTTCATTAGAGGATCCATATCAAATCTGGCAAATATCAATAATATGAATAACCATACTTATTACATTTTTCAATGATTTTATAATTATATAAAACTATTTAACTTTTTCACTGCCATTAATTCAATTTCTGTCAGCAGCTATAAACCAGCAATTACTAATAATTAATTCTAATTAATTATGCAAAAATTGAAATTGAAGTCTCTTGAAATTTTTACAGTTCATTGTTCTTATATCGCTTTCTAACCATTTAAATATTTTTTTTTTTTTGAGAAATTATTGTTTCATATGTGATATCTATGAAAACACAGTTGACTTATAATTCAGCCATCCAGCAAAATGGTTGCTATTTTTGGATAGCAATAGGTTTTATGAATAAAACAAGCTGTTAATGAAGAAATTCAGATCATATTTTGAAAATAATTGATTAAGTGAAGTATTATGCAAATTTTGATTATTAAAGTTACATTGTACAATTAGTTCAAAAATATATAAATTTTTTGAACATTATTGTTATAATTAATAATTATTGATTATTAATATATATTATTGATTTGTTCTTCCTTTATTTGAATAATTTTTATTTGAAGTTTTATAATAAATGTTTAAATTTATATAAAAAAATGTAAACAACTATAATATTTTTACTTTGTTCAAATTGAACCCCAGATGGTTACTATAAAATAATACCACATATCTGGGGAAGAATAAATTATGCTTCACCACAATTTCTCAGGAAGTGAGTGGCTCTGTTACAAAATCATAAAGATTTACAATAGCCAAGCTCATTAATAAGGCAGTGATTGATTATGCTCATAATTTCCCATTTTTTTTGCCTAAATGGCAGTGAAAAAGGAATGATTAACAAATAATAATTATTTATTTTAATAGAAAATGATCAATATTTTCCTATCATCTAATATTTTTCAGTTGTATTTTATAGCTTATGAAAAATTCATTTTTGATCAAAGATTTGATAAATATTATTTATCTTTTCCCAAAACTAGAATAATATAAATAGAAAATCTTCAAGATGAAATGATAAAAAAGCAAATTCTATAAACAGGATTTAATTTGATATCAAAGATTTGATAAATATTATTTATCTTTTCCCAAAACTCGAATAATATAACTAGAAAATCTTCAAGATGAAATGATAAAAAAGCAAATTCTATAAACAGGATTTAATTTGAAACAATTGCAAAATTTAGGAACTGTCATCAGATTGTGGTATATGCATCTAATAATTTCAAAATCTGATCTGCTATATCACAATTAGGAAAAGCAAGATTAAAATTTTAATTATTTTTTTTTTGTGAGTTTTTTGTATCGTAGCTGCATGTCTTAACACATTAATGACTGCTGAATGCCAAAACAAAATAATGTGTTTACACATCATGATAGCAAGAGTTAACTTCATAAAAAAAATGATTACTAAGTGTGTAAATCTCTATATTTTTTTATCTCTATATAAATTTAAATTATGATGATGATTAAATGATGATTAATATATGATTAAATGATGATTATTATGATGATGATGAAATATAAATTATGATGATTATTTTTTTTATCTCTATATAAATTTAAATTATGATGATTTTGTTGTTCTATTGGAATAAATTTTTACCAATTACAATAAGTTAAATTGTTAACCAATTACATTGGTTATATTTAGCTTTGTTGTGCTAAATATAATCAATGTAATTGTTTAAATAAGTAAGTTATTTTATGTTTATTAGTTTTGTTAAAATAATTACCATATTAAAATCTATAATTAATGAATTTTTAACAAATGGAATTAACCCCTTGAGTGCTGCACATGTCAATTTTTACTTATAATTGCATGCTGATGATTAATTAAAATTAAGCCTAATTAATATGCAAAAAATTAAAATTCTATTCTCATTTAATTTTTTGACAAAAACTTGAAATTTTCAAAATTTATAGCATACTTTATTCTCTTAATAATAATGTAAGCATTTTTTTTTTTTTTTTTTGACTTTTCATTCCATGTATGATCTCTTAATAATAATGTAAGCATTTTTTTTTTTTTTTTGTGACTTTTCATTCCATGTATGAGATTATGGAAAACATGATTTTTTATATAAAATATCATACAATGAAATGGTTGATATTTTTAGATAGCCATATATCCTCTGAACAAAACAAGCTATGAATGAAGAAATTTGACTGAAATTTCATCATTCATGGCACCATCATATAATTATAAAAAAATTATATAAATTCAATGAAATATTGTAATTTTTATTAATATTTCATATTTATTGACTTGTTCTTACATCTCTTACAACTAAAAGCACTTACTGCGGTTGAGTTATTACTTCCTCTCTAGATACTTTTCACTTGTACTACAAACGTTTTCGGTCCCTCCGACCATCATCAGGTTATATTTCTTAATATCGTTAATTCGAACTCTTCTAGCAGTTCTTGTACAGATTTAAAGTTAAACCGAAAAAAATTCGTTTAAGCTTCTAGAATATCGTCTTTAAATAAAGCGTTTCTCTAGGCAACCGATGGTTTTTGACGCATTACGTTTTAGCATGACGTAGCCGCTCTTTCTTTTGTAGCGCGTATTTCCAAACTGCTGGGAGGTCTATTGCCGTTCTATCATTCAATAAGTTTTCATGCTGCCTTCTTCTAAAAATTTCCAGTGTTTCTCGCACTACTCAGTAGAATCTAGAAATCAATCATCATTAGTTTTTGAAGACACAATGACTAAATACAGAGTGATTCTGAAAAGATGGGCAAAACTTTACAGGGTGATAGAACGCAACTATACGAGCAATAATTCTAATGATTATTTACAATAAGTTTTAATGCAATATATAAAAAATTTCTATTTAAGATTTTCAACAGCTTCATTGTTTACTTACAGTAGCTTTCAAAATTTAGTGCTATGTATATAGTTTTATTAATAACATTTTTGTTGAAGAAGGCATAAATTCGTAAAATCATTTTTTATCGTTATGCATTTTTTAAATGTATCCATTATTTTCTTTTTATATTGATTATTAATTGCTTAGAGTTTTGAAGGTTGATGTTTTCATAGAAAATGAATAAATCAGTCATTTTGCGATATGTAATATCTTTGGTTTACCACTCGTATGCGATTTAATATATTTAATTATTAAATCATTTTCTAATTTTATTATTTTAATGCCATATGGAAATAATCCTTTACCATATTTTCTTCATAATTTCAAATTCATTTATTTTAGTGTTGTCTTTGAATCTTTTTGATTGATACTGAATATATATATTTACCTTGAATTATCTTGATTTTTAGTCTGCTTTCTGCAGTAAAAGAAGATTCAGGCTTTTTTCATACTTTCTTAGTGATTGCGTATGTGTGCCTATTAATAACCTTTGAATTGATAATTAGATTTCAAGAATCAGAAAATTTCAAGAAAATCTAATTGATGAGTGTGATCCCAACACGTTCAGTCCATTTTTGTTAATTTTCAGAAGCAAAATATGAATTGAGAAAATATTTCATATGTGATGAATGATTATCTACTATCAGATATCGTGTTTCTAATTCATATATACGCACTACTCAATAGAATCTTGAAATCAATCATCATTAGTTTTTGAAGACACGGTGACTAAATACAGGGTGATTCTGAAAAGATAGGCAAAACTTTACAGGGTGATAGAACGCAACTATACGAGCAATATTCGTCAGAGAATGTATGGTCGGAACAAAAGCGGTGAGAAGTTAAAGGTAGAATCATATGTAAGGAACGAAAACAAGAATGAGACAAGATACTTCAGAAAACATTTTAATAACATGAAAGCAATTGATGAACATGCTCAAAGAGATTGCTTAAAAGTGCTTCCACCAGCATCACACCTAATGCAGGCTTCACACCTGCCGGAGAGGGACTGATATTTTAATAACATGAATGCAATTGATGAACATGCTCAAAGAGATTGCTCAAAAGTGCTTCCACCAGCATCACACCTTCACACCTGCCGGATAGGGACTGACGCACATTTGCGAAAACACCAGGCATGTCCCGAATATCGTAGCAGGTGTGAATCCTGCATTACAACTGATGGAAGCACTTTTGGGCAATCTCTTTGAGCATGTACATCAATTACATTCATGTTATTAAAATGTTTTCTGAAGTATCTCCTCTCATTCTTGTGTTCATTCCTTACATGTGATTCTACCTTTTACTTCTCACCGCTTGCGTTCCGACCATACATTCATTGACGAATATTGCTCGTATAACTGCGTTCTATCACCCTGTAAAGTTTTGCCCATCTTTTCAGAATCACCCTGTATAATGGTTTTTATGGAAACACGCTAAATCCAACGACTGAACGTGTTTTCAATTACACTCATTCTTCATTAGAGGAAAAACTAATTTTATTTTGATTTAAGTAGTAAAATACAGTCGATTTTCGGTATTTGCCAATTCTCTATTCACATTTTCGATTATTCCCGAAAATTTATTTGAACCACTAATTCGATTTTCGCGCACTTTCGCGTTTATTCGCATATTAGCGCTGAGTGGCGAACTAACTCTATATTTCCAATAGATAAAATGGTTCAGTATTCGCGAAGAATTTACAGAACGTAACTACCGCGAATACCAAGAATCGACTATAGTGAAAAGTAAATGTTCGAACTTCCTCATAAGCACAATGCAGTCGTGGGGAAGTTCAAACATTAATTACTTCATGGGAAAGTTCTGGGGCCTTCCCCATGGGTATATTATACTCATGGGAAAGGCCCCAGAATATGTATTTAATCATTCCAAATTAGGAACTATTTTTTTTGTCAACAGATGACGCCACATTCCATTCAGGTAGAATACTATGTGGCGGGGCGAAACAAGCCCTTCCATAGGCTGCCCATCCCTGCGGAGGGATCAGCCGGATTGTGGAGGACGGGGATCGACGGGCCGGGCCCGGACCCCATGATAATATTTTCAAGGGGTGGAACCGAGACTCGAACCCGGGTCTTCCAGAGTGGAAAGCCGAATCGTTTCCACGCGGCCAATCCGGCCGACAATTAGGAACTATTAAAATTCAGAGAAATAGCTTTCCTTTTAACAATAGATTAAAAAAGTCCCCAGAAACTTAAACTTTTAATGTTGCGATTTCATTTCAAGTGATTATAACATGAAAATTAATAACCAATATAACAAATTTATCTATAATAAAGATGACAAAAATTTCCACAACAAATTTATTGCCATCAGTAATAGTAGTTTATTCTGCTCATGCGCAAAGGACTAAGCGAGTTTTCAAAGTTGCTATTCTCTGGACTAAGCGAGTTTTCAAAAACAAAGCAGGATTCAAGTGTCCCGTACACATCGATTGGCATGGTTTTGGGAACATTCCGTCCTTTAATAAGATAGATGACTTCAATAGGAGTATGTATTTGCATCAAATAAAAAAATGACCAAAATGGACTGAACGCGTTTTGGGATCAGATTTTTCAATTATTTTATTATAAAAAAACAAAATCTGTACCTGGCTTGGGCATCAGACTTGATGAATTTGAGCAGGTTGTCAGGGACTGGTTGGCAGCTCAACACCTCACTCACTGGAACTGGTGTACTCCTGATTTAAGGCAAGCCAAATCTCTCTTTTTAGTTCCTTCCGTACAGAGTTTCTTGCACTGCATAAAAGTGAAGCTAAGATTATCACCGGGCGCTGTCATCTCAGAAGGAATCTTCACCTGATTGGGATTGTTTATAGTCTTAAATATAGAGGATGCCAAGCAGGAGAGGAAACCCCTCTTCACATTTTGTGGGAATGTGTTGTTCTTTCAGGTCCTAATCGGGATTGTTTATAGTCCCAAATATAGAGGATGCCAAGCAGAAGAGGAAACCCCTCTTCACATTTTGTGGGAATGTGTTGTTCTTTCAGGGCTAAGGTATGATCTTCTTGGGTGGCATTTTCTTGCACCAGAGAATTTTTTTACAGTCCCATTAAAGAAGATACTGTCTTTCGCGTTTAAGACCGGACTTCTTATGGGATGATCCTGTTGGGGTGCAAAAACCACATTGGTGGTGTCATTGGAGGTCGCAATGTTACAGCTACGGAAAGCCCCTTTTCTTCACCTCAGTGGGATTGTTTATAGTCCCAAATATAGAGAATGCCAAGCAGGAGAGGAAACCCCTCTTCACATTTTGTGGGAATGTGTTGTTCTTTCAGGGCTAAGGTATGATCTTCATGGGTGGCATTTTCTTGCACGAGAGAATTTTTTTACAGTCCCATTAAAGAAGATACTGCCTTTCGCGTTTAAGGCCGGACTTCTTATGGGATGATCCTGTTGGGGTGCAAATACCACATTGGTGGTGTCATTGGAGGTCGCAATGTTACAGCTACGGAAAGCCCCTTTTCTGCTACTACTAACATACTGACGTTGGAAGGTCCTTTCTTCCTTTGATTTCGCGTGCAGCCCTCTGTTATTATTTGTTGGCAAGTTACAGAACTAGTTTAGAGACGTTTTGATACCACCTGGTATATCTTATCACTCTCTTTTACGAATCTTAAAAATAATTTTTAAACTCATTTTTTTCGGAGATCTTAAAATTTTCCTGAATTCCTTTTTAATTGTTTGCGCAATGACGAATTTTTTCCCTTAAGAGATTATTATAATTTTGGAAAAATATTGTCATTTAGTGCAATATCTGAAAGATAGAATGATTGATGGATTTCCAAAATTAATAGATTTATCTTTTCCTTACGAATATTCTTAATGCAAGGCATCAGATGGTCAACTATATTAAACTAAATTAAAATCAGCAAATTACATATATTGATAGAAAGATTTAACTTTTTTTGCTTGTTTTATTGTCAAATATTTATTTATATTGCATTATTATGTTTATTATATTAATAATATTATTATTATTTTATAATGTTATTATATGTTTATCAGATAATTATTAATCTGATATTTATGCTATATATTTTTTACAACCACGTAAAAAATATTGATATTTTTTCATGTTTTTTCGATTTTGTTTTAGAGATATGCTTTCGTGAGTTTCAATATTTTAGTATAAATTATTCTATAAATTTTAATAACTAAATTATTAAAATATTTCTTGTATTAAATTACAGGAAGCCCATCTTATCTATAATAAATTCAATCACTTATTATTTGTATTTACATTTTAAATCTAAAAATTTCCACGTCGAATAATTTTTTACTCTGACGTTTAAATTTATTATTATAATCTTTGTTTTTCAGGACAAATCAAAATATTAATTATGTCACAAAGAAAACTGACATTGATAACTGCACAATGAAAACTGATAAAAATGTTACTATTAAAAATTGTATAGCAAATGAAGGACATTTCTACACCATAAACCTGCTGAATATATTTGTTTATTCTGGACTGATATTTGGACTAATCGTATCATCTATGGTTACGACAGTCTCATATTTTATAATGTGCTCAAGATGTTCAATCAGTATGCATGACAATTTGCTGCATCGTATTATACGCCTTCCAATAGCTTTTTTCGATATGAATCCCGTAGGTAAGTAAAGTTTTACAAAGAAAAAATAAGAATTTTCAGGCTTTAAAAATTGCATCAAACAGAATCCTTATTGTATGTTTATTCTGGACTGATATTTGGACTAATCGTATCATCTATAGTTACGGCAGTCTCCTATTTTATAATGTGCTCAAGATGTTCAATCAGTATGCATAAACATTTGCTGCATCGTATTATACGCCTTCCAATAGCTTTTTTTGATATGAATCCCGTAGGTAAGTAAAGTTCTACAAAGAAAAAATAAGAATTTTCAGGCTTTAAAAATTGCATCAAACAGAATCCTTATTATATATAATATTCACATTTAATAAACTAAGAACTGTATTTTGGATTTAAAAGAAAATTGGTCTTCAATAAGTTTTTATGACTAGTAAAATTCCATGCTTTGTAGATTTTGTAATAAATAAAATGAAAACAAAACTTCAGATATCCATTAAAAAACCAATTTTACGTTATACATAGAATTAATTATATGATGTAGATCAGGGCTGTCCAATCCGCGGCCCAATATATAATCATAAACTTCCTTAAAAAATTTGAGATTTTTATGTATTTCTTTGTTTTATTTTTGAAATTCGTCGTAACATCATCAAATATCTCATTAATTAAAAAAAACAAACTTGTTTCATTTGTACTAAAATTACATAAAAAATAACGAACTTTTATTATTTAAATATCTATCTAAATTTTCTATTTCCATTTGCTAAAGTATTTTTTATTTCGGTGATAAAAATTTCTTGATCCTTCTCAGTGATTTTTAAAAAATTTCTGAACGAAAAGAACTCAAAAAGATTTTTATGCCACGATATTTTTGCTCATTTTTCATGGTGGATATCATATATTTAGATGTAAAAATAAATTCAATATTTCAAGGCAATACTGTAATAAATAAATTTAAAATCTAGTATTGCGATATAAATACCTAAATTATCATCAAATTAACTCAATTCTATATACTTCTTTCTGCTTCTTCATAATGCTTTAATTTGTGATTAAGTTGAAAACATTTCTGAAACATTTACAAGAAGTGATTAACGCTTCCTTAATTCTTATTAATATTTATTAATGTTTCGAAAAATGCCGTATTATTTTATTCTTAAATAATATAATTTAATTTTAAAAAATTCAGTTTTTTAACAGCAATTTTCCTGCCGAGAAAATTTTTTTTCTTCAAATGTGGCGGAAGGAAACCAATAGATTGGACATCCCTGATTTAGGTGTAAAAATAAATTCAATATTTCAAGACAATACTGTAATAAATAAATTTAAAATCTAGTATTGCGATATAAATACCTAAATTATCATGCCCGCGACCCAATATATAATCATAAACTTCCTTAAAAGATTTGAAATTTTTATGTATTTATTTGTTTTATTTTTGAAATTCGTCGTAACATCATCAAATATCTCATTAATAAAAAAAAAGAAATTTGTTTCATTTGTACTAAAATTACATAAAAAATAATGAACTTTTATTATTTAAATATCTATCTAAATTTTCTATTTCCATTTTCTAAAGTATTTTTTATTTCGGTGATAAAAACTTCTTGATCCTTCTCAATGATTTTTAAAAAGTTTCTGAACGAAAAGAACTCAAAGATTTTTATGCCACGACATTTTTGCTCATTTTTCATGGCGGACATCATATATTGTATATTATTTACTAACTTTTTTGCTTAATAATTATTGTTAAAATTAGGAAATTTTATGTGCCTGCCGAGAAAATTTTTTTTCTTCAAATGTGGCCCAAGAAAAACAAAAGATTGGACACCCCTGATTTAGATTATTATGGAATTAACCATGTTTCTATTTCTATTGCTTCAGCTGTGTTGCTGTCAGATGAAGCAATAGAAATGAAAAAAGAAGAATGAAGGCAAGCAATAATTAATGATAATGACTTGGAGTGTGTCTCTGTCATGGCACTGATTCATGAAAATTAACATGTAGGTGTTGCATTGTATAGAAGATTGTATATGAACAACAAATTTTATAATTTCTGCACATCCATTACACAAACACCATTTATTATTGTATGTATGTGAATAATTTAAACTTATTTATCTACTAGATGGCATCATCTTAGTCAAGTTTAAAAATTATTAACTCATTAGTTGGTGGCACCATAGCCTTGATTTAATATAATCATTAAAATTTACAGTTTAATTCTAAATTATTATAATAGAAGTTAATTTGGCTTAGAATATTTGGTTTATAGATATTCTCCTAGTTAGTTTCAATTTGGCCATATATAAATGTATGCTGGGCTCAATATTGATGTATGGATATGAGATCTGATATAGGGTAAATGGCAGAGAAAACATTTGAGTGCAGTAAAGATGAGATACTTGAGAGGAATAGCTGGAATGATGGCCTATAATAGATTGTCTCCTGAATGATGAAATACAAAAGCAGTGTCGAGTGAAAAGGAATGTGATAGATGCAGTATGAAAATCAATTTTCAGATGATTTGGCCATGTGGAACAAATGAGTGGAGAGAAATTAAAAAAGCAAGTATATGCTTGATATTTGAAGGATAAATGCAGGAGAGGAAAGCCAAAGAAAGAGTGAAGAGAACAAGTGGATGAGGATCTATGGATATATGGTTTTCAGAGTCTATATAAGAGGTGCATATGTATGAAGAAAAGAATGATTGTAGAGGAAGTTGGTATAGTGTGTAGGGATTATAGCACCATCTGATTGGCAGTATTTTAGTTTTTCCCCCTCTTCCTTTCTTTCTTATTTTTTTGAGTGATGCCTACCCTATTATAAGATTATAGGTATGATGATGATGTATTTAATATAAAATGATTTATGTTTTATCATATTAGTAAATGATATTCTTTATTAAGACTCATAAATAGTATATTAAAATAAGTTTAATTACTGTATTATTACAAAATGTAAATTTCTTCAATCTAAATTAAATTTTTTCTGTTTAAAATAAAGATTAAAATAATCAATTTTTGCCTTAATATATGTATAAAATTAGATTGAGTTGTATATTAATATAGGGTGTCCCAAAATATGTACTCACATTTTAACTGGATATTAAATATATATTTAACTTTGATCAAGGTGTTTATTGACATATTTACAGGTCTAATAGGATAAATTAACAAAAGATAATGATTTATTGAGTAGATTAGTCTTTTTCGCAAGTCGTTTACACATTTGTGCGTGTTTGCAAATGTTCAAATTGATTTCCATCATTTTCCAAACAAAGTTGATAATTTTGACCAATGAATGTGACAACATCGCTTAACATATTTGAAATTGCAAGTTTTGCATTATTGAATAATAATTTGATCTGTAACAAAAACAAAAATATGTTAGTGATGGGTCGATAAAGAGCAAGTACATTTTTTTGGGACATCCTGTAGTTGTATGATGCTTCAGACATAATTTCTATGTTTAATAATTCATTTACTTCTGTTCCTTCATATTATATAAATACTGTTTTGTATTACAGATAATACAATAGGTATGACCTCCTCAGTCCTGATAAAAATTTTGTAATGCATACTACAAATTTTTATTGTTACTCATCTTAAGAGTTCTAAAATTAAAAAATTTCTTTCAATTTCTGTTTTTTGTTTGTTGCACAACAAAACAAAAGAATTGAAAAATATTAGATTAGACACAAAAATTTAATGTGTGTGTTCCCTATAAGGAACTCCAGGACTGAGGAAGTTAAATGTTAATTTTATAAGAAAATTGTGTAATTTTAAATATTTAATTCTGGCAGATCTGTTGTATTAATGTAATGCAATATGCATAATAGATCTGTTAAAAAAATTATTTTGGCAGTGGAAATCTACCAAAGGGGACTAAATCTAAATGCATTTGGTTTCTCACTACACCTATAGCTTATAAAATTAATTTATTATAAATTTTTAATTTGCCATATCATCTTACCCTGAGATATTCAGCTTAAAATGATTATTTAATGCATTTTAATTTGGATAATATACAGTATTATTAACCAATAGATTTATACTAAATTATTTTTAATTGGTTACAAAAGTTAACAGTTTATTATCTAATAGTAGTTCAAATGTTGTTTTTTTTTTTAACATTTCTTAAAATAATTTAAAGGAAGTTATGTTATTGGCTTATTATTATTTTTTTGGCTAAAATAAATTAATAATTTTCTGAATCATCACTTTTTCATTTATTGATTTAAAATGAATTTCAATATTGAATAAATATTGAAATCTTAAATGAATATATGCTCAGAAAATATCAATACTTTAAGTATTGATATTTATAATATAAGTATTATTATTATATTGGGGTATGTCAATGTGAGCATGGAATAACTCCGGAGCAAAAGTGCTATGTCGGACAAGAGTCAAGACATAGCTACTTGAGATGTTTTAGTTGTGTATTAACTAACTGTCTGTGTCAATGCTGAGAAACTTTCTTACTATGTTGCATGTATTGAGTAATGATGCCTTTTGTAGTGTTATATATGTCTTGAGGTGTAAATCTAATGTTCCGAGGCTTTTGTGTAGTGTGTGGGGAATTACTCCTGTTGAGGATAGAATAATGGGTACTGTTAAAACCTTTTGCATTCCCCAAAGACGCTTAATTTCTTGTGAGAGTTCTGTGTATTTGCTAATTTTTTGGGTGAAT
>AYEL01034316.1:0-22822 GCA_000484575.1 Olivierus martensii
GTGTGTGTTGGGTATAGAGATGTCTATAATGTAGGTAATTTTGTTTTGTTTGTCTATGAGAGTGATGTCTGGTCTGTTGTGATGTATGGTTTTGTCTGTTATGATTGTTCTGTCATAATATATCTTGTGAGTCGAGTTTTCTAAGATTGTGTCTGGTATGTATTTGTAATAAGGAGTGAGCGTGTTTATTAATTTGTCACTACGTTCAAAATAATAGCACACTAAGCAGTGAAAAACATTACTATCATCAGTTGTATTGAATGGAATACATAAAATAGAACAAAGAAACATTTTTAAATTTAACATTAAAGATGAAACAATATAATATAAAATAAAATAAATAGATATAAAACTGAAATTAAAACAGTTCAATTAGAACATACTATGAACATAATAAAATTCATTAAATATTTTTATGTATTGCATATCTCCAAAATTCCCTTACAAAATGTAGAAGACAACCGATTAGAAACATACATAGGAGCTACAGCCAGAAATTTTAGGGACAGATTAGCTGAACACATGGAGGATATATCTAAGGGTAACCTTAACACCGCCTTAGCTTAAAGAGTGTATGAGAAAGATACAGAAGTTCTCTGGCAAGATGCACTAATTATAAAAAACGTACAAGATTGTAAAACGCTACCAGTGGTTGAGAAAATAGAAATTCTGAAGAGCGGCCAAACAAACAATATTATTAATATCAGGCAAGCGGATGGATTAAGTGCGGCCTGGAGATATGCAATACATAAAAATATTTAATGAATTTTAATTAATCCTTCCACCTCCCAGTGAAATAGTATGTTCTAATTGAACTGTTATAATTTCATTTATATCTATTTATTTTATATTATATTATTTCATCTTTAATGTTAAATTTAAAAATGTTCCTTTGTTCTATTTTGTGTATTTCCATTCAATGCAACTGATTTAGTATTGCTGATACTGAAATTGTTATTGTTTCGTTTTTGTTATTCATTAAACTTTAATGTTTTTCACTGCTTAGTGTGCTATTATTTTGAACCCTAACTGCTATGGTGTAACTCTGATTGCTATTGCAATAGTTTAAGGGCAAACGAATTTATTCAATATCATTCATAGCTGTTTTTCTTTTATTATTTCAAATAAACCTAATTTTACTAGTTAAATTATATCCCTTGAAACTTTAATGGTAATTTTAATGATTTGAAAGAATTTAAACTAATTTTAGCACCATCTCGTAATTAGAATAATAATTATTTTATTAAATCAATGAGTGGTGCCATCTATTAATTAATAATTAAACTAAATTTAACTAATTTATCTGAAGGAAAAAAATTTGCCTCGGCCTGGGATTGAACAGGGGACCTTTGGGCTAAAGTCCCAATGTCATACCGCTAGACCACCAAGGCTGAAGTGCAGATTGATTCTTCAGACAGTTATATTAATTTAGAAGTAATTTTTGATTGTCCAAATCGGACTTGCCAATAGATCTATTCCTGACTGGGCTAAACCTAGCTGTGGGCCCTCAATGGTGCTAGCCAGGCAACACCATAGTCCGGCTCAGTCATTAAAGCTTAAACTTTTATTTATTTATTTTAGGGGTGGGCAATCTACAGCCCATGGGTTACATTATTTTATTATATCTAATACCAATGCTATCTATGTATACTTACATATCTGTACCTTCTCTTTTTTTAAATAAATACTTTAATTGTTGTTTTTGTTTTGGCCTGTGGCCCACCATAAATTTTTCTATACAGCCCCTGTTTTTGTTTTGGCTCGTGGCCCACCATAAATATTTCTATACGGCCCCCTACAAAAAAAGGTTTATATCTGTATCTTCTCTTTTTTAAATAAATACTATTATTATCAATTGTACTGTACCTTCTCTTTTTTAAATAAATACTATCATCATCAATTGTTTTTATGTACCTTCTCTTTTTTAAATAAATACTATTATTATCAATTGTTTTTGTTTTTCTCTTTTTTAAATAAATACTATTCGTGGTCCACTATAAATTTTTCTATACGGCCCCCTACAAAAAAAAGGTTGCCCACTTTTTTTTAATAAATACTATTATTATCAATTGTTTTTGTTTTGGGCCCGTAGTCTCACCATTTATACGGCCCCCTACAAAGAAAGGTCGCCCACCCCTGATTTATTTGATAGTATTTTTATGTAAAAGAAAGTTTTATAGATCATTAAGAAAATCGAATTGCATAATAAATTACAAAGACTAAATAAATGCTACTTCACATATGAATTAAGTATGAACAAATTGATTATGCAGTCTGTAATTTGGCTATTCAAGCTTTAGTGTAAAGATGATTATTTTATGCCAATACATCAGCTTACATTACAAAACCATTTCCATATAAATATTGGAAGAAAAGAGGTAATAGTGATAAGGAACAACCCCAATTTTATTTGGAAGTTTTCAGTTCAGTATTCACAACATTTACAAAAATGCAATGTTTAACCCAATGGATGCCAGTAATTAAGCCTAATTAATATGCAAAAAAAATTAAAATGCAAAATCTCACTTAATTTTAATCCAAATTTTTTGAAATCTTTTGATATTACATTTTTATTTGACATTTGACTTAATTTTTTTATTACATTATTTGACATTTTTATTTGATTATTTAACAATGTTTATTACATTTTTTATTGTCATTCTAAGGATGTAAAAATATTTTTTCTAGATTTATTTCTTTCACAACTTTTTGTTTATTATATGAGATTGGAGAAAACACAATATATGAAATCTTAGCCATCCAATGAAATATTTGGTATTTTCTGATTCTTATGAATAAAATAAGGTATGAACGAAGAAAATCAGATAATATTTTTAAAAAATTATCGAAAAAACAAAGTATTATGTGAATTTTAATTAATTAAGTTAATTAATTAGTCAAAAAATGAAAGTAAATTATTAAAATATTGTCATTTTTTAAATAAAATATGTTTATTGATATGTTTTCCTTCATTTCAATAATTTTTATTTTAATCTTTTATAAATTTTTGAATTTGTAACAAAAACATATAACATGTGAAAATCGTCTACTTTTGTACATAAACAACAGCTATAACATTTTCTATCCTACTCTGATTGGTCTTGAGATACTTTGTTAACACACTATACCCAATAGCACATGCAGCACAGTAAAGGAGAGTTGGCTGTGATTTCCCATAAAATGACTGGAGGCCATAAAACAATAAAAATGCCATGCCCCTTTTATAGCTTGGGGTTGTTTACATTATGACTTTCTCATATTTTACTAAATTATCTATAAAAATAAACCAATAAATGAACAAAATAAGTAAAAAATATTTTATATTTTAACAGAATTAACCAAAATTTTTGTATTATCATTTATTTTAACAGAATTAACCAAAATTTTTGTATTATTGGCAAAATTTTTTCAATTTTACAAATTTTACAGCATACACACTAAAATTCCATGTTTTAAAATTTCAAAAATAAATTTTTATCATTCCAAAATCAAAATAAAATTACTAAAATATAATAGAATAGAAAGCAGAATTGATAAGATTTGATGAAAAATAGTCAGAATTATACAAATACAATCCATTCACATTTTCTATCTTTAAACTAGAATTTAAAAATAAAGTAATCGAAGCTAAAATAAACTGCTTAACTTTCTGTTTCAAAGTTCAAAGTTCATAAAATAGCACTTAGAGCAGTATAAAAGTATAAATTTTATTATACAAAAATGTTTTCGATACTATGAGTATCATCGTCAGTTGTAGAACCCTATATCTGTTTTCAATACTGACGATGATACTCATAGTATTGAAAACGTTTTTGTATAATAAAATTTATACTTTTATACTGCTCTAAGTGCTATTTTATGAACTTTGATCTTTAAAAATAAATTTTGACAATTGAAAAATTTAGGACCCATCATTGGAGGCTTGTATTTTCAACCAATAAACATAAAAAAATTGCTCCGCAATAGTTCCACTGCATAACTCAGGATTGATTTTTATTTATATTGTTTTTTTGTTCTGCAACCTTTGTGTTTCCACATCAAAGGCAGTCAACAGGTCAAAGAATATAGACTTTTTTTATTTATAATCCTGTTATATATACCTGAAGTATATACAGTCAGGTATGCTACAACAAACAGTTTTTATTCATTAAAATCATGATGCTTTAAAAAATGCAGAGGAATATTGTCGACCAACATATCATATGCATGCATGTGTTGGGGTCTTCCTATTTATGCATTTAGTAGTGAAAAATAGATATTTTTTAATTATTCTACTATATTATTTTAAATACAGTAAATCGGAAACTGATACACTGCCTGAATATTATAAGAGAAACTCCTTAGCACTAAGGCAGGGTCAAGAAAAAACACAACTTAGATCTTCAATTTAAAAAGTAGTAGCGGCTTTCGATTTTTTAATAACAAAATCCTCTTCAGCTGTACATAAATATTAGAACACTTCTAACATTTTTGTACAGCTGAAGAGGATTTTGTTATTAAAAAATCGAAAGCGCTACTACTTTTTAAATTGAAGATCTAAGTTGTGTTTTTTCTTGACCCTGCCTATAGTGCTAAGGAGTTTCTCTTATATTATTTTAGTCATGATCCAGCAAAAGACAGTAAGAAATTTACATATATAGTGTATAAAAGTTAAATTAATTATATTATTTTTACACTTATATTTTTTATTTTGTATTATATTTTTCCTGTTTAAATGGTTGTATTGGATGGTAACTTTCTCTAGGCCAGCAGTTCCCAAAGTTTTGCCTATGTGGGCCAAATTGTAAATTCCAAAATATTTGGCAGGCCAAAAAAAAGTGTTACAGAAAAATACATTCAAATCAATAAAAAGTTAGACAGAAGGGAAAGATTTATACTAATTTTATAACATAATTGTTCTTTATTTATGACAATAATTACTTTTATTAAAAATTGTTTAAAATAACACATTTCAAAAAAAAATTAAACAAAAATAACTAAATAATTTCAAAAAAAAAAAACAAATAATAATAAATTTATCAATCTGAAGTGTGTGGATTATGCAGTTGTAAAAGAATAAATTCATCAATCTCAAATGTGTGACTTGTGACTTGTGCATTGTTTTCTTTTAATAATAATATGAACTTTGGTTTTAAGTTAGTTGAATGTATTCTTAACACCTTATAAATGCTCATCAGTTAATTTTGATCTCAATTTGGACTTATTAATACTCATTATTGTGAAAGTTTTATCACATATATAAGTGCTTCCAAATAATGAAAATGTATTTGGAAGCACTTATACATGTATTTTTTTTAACTGAACAATTTTTAATTATATGATAAAATTTATTTTTTGTAAAAATGTAAATTATCTCTCAGAATTCAAGATCGCGGATGATCTGATCTCGCGGGCTGCATTTCTAGGGTTTGCGGTATGCATTTGGCCCGTGGGCTGCATTTTGGGAACCCCCTACTCTAGGCTGTGTGTATGGAATGAATTATCTCTAAATACATATATTTCAATGTATACTAGAACAAAAACAGATGCTATAATTAATGAAGTTATAGAAGCAATTATGTTCATTCTAGCATACTGATTGTATACGTTGTTAATGTTTTAAAGTTATATTTAAAATATACATTTATCAATTATTAAAACATTAAAAATATTTAATTAATTCTATATTCTTATGATGAAAATTAATAATAATTTTTTATTTTTAATCTTTTGTTAACTGATTTTATTTATTTGCAGGCACATGACTTTCTTGTTACATGTTTTATTAGATTATCTAACACCTGCAGAAAAAGAAGAATTTTGTTTACAATTGGAATCCTTAACTAATAATTGTGAAGGATGTCCTAAACCTCTAGCACTTGACAGTGGTGTAATCATACCTCCTGTAAACCTACTTACTTTCCCCCTAGTTAAGTATGTATTTATAAATAATAAAATTACTAAAACATTAATTTCTAATTTCTGAATTGAAATTGTTTTGTTAAGATCATTTAAGCTACAGAATTTAGCACCTCATTTACGTCCTGTGAAAGTAAATTTCAAACAGACTATAGAACAATCTGGACCATTTATTTTTTGTCCTATTCAGTTAAATAAAAAATTGAGAATTAATAATAATAAAATAGGTAAATGAATCAAAATTAAATGTTTTAGAATTGAAATTAAATATTTAAATTAAAAAATAAAGAACTAAATAAATATCTTAACTAGATTTTAAATGGGTGGAAGATGATGTTTGTGAAGTTGCATTACAAGTGTTCAATTTATTGCCATTTGAATTAAAAGTTACAAATATGGTAAGATTATTATTTTTATTCATGTATAGTAGTGTTAAAAAATTGCATCACTTGCATTTTTTAGCTGTATATTCTAATGCATGTATATACTGCATAGTCAATTGTTTATATTGCATAATCCTGAATAATCCTACAATAATCCTATAATAAGCTTTTTAGATAATATAATTTGCCATCAGTGATTTCATTATCCAACAGATGACTATAAATACAGGTACTCCTCACTTTATGACTGGGTTTCATTCTCACGACTCGATTGTAGAACGAATTGGTCGGTAAGCGAAAAACTATATTCCTATATTAAAATATTGGAAACAAATTTCAAATAAAAAATTTATATCTTAATTACGCACAAAATACAGTATTTTTCTTCAGTTGTCTGGAACTAGAGTGCGGGGAAATTAAAAACAAAAGTCGTAAGCGATGCGTATGAGCAAAAACCAAATATTTCATTAAAAAAAATAGTCTTAAGCTCGAGCAGTCGTTAAACAGGTAGGTCATTAAGTGAGGAGTACCTGTAGAACAAATGTGTGAATACATATAATAATCATAGTTGTGTTTTAAGATTGGTCTCTCTTACAATAGCGAAGTGTGACACCTCATAAGTATAGCTGATATTGCAATAAGTTGTTGCCAAAGACAGTCTTATTGATTGCTTTGACAACAAGTCTATCCATTTCCTCAATCATTAGTGCTAATAGGCAAATATTGCAGTTTTATTATTTAATTGTATCAAACACAAAACGTTATAATAAAATAAATTTTAATTCTATATGTTTGGTAAATGTTTTTTTATTAACTACTATTATTCACTCTAAGAATAAATATTGAGTTCTTGAGAAAACAATATGAAAAATTACATGATACAGTTTTTTGAGCACTACTATATATATACTGTATATATATATATACAATTTATTAATCAAATATTTTTTTTATATTTAGTAATACATACGTTTTTAAATTTTTATTAAATTTACTAATTTTCATTCTGAAGCAACAAATGCATTACTGAATAATTATATCAGTGATCTACATTAATTCTTTTTATACTAATTATTCAGTAATGCATTTGTTGCTTCAGAATGAAAATTAGACTAAAGATCAAGTTGTTATAAACAATTTTGTTTTAATATGATTCTTGAAAATTGATAATGCTTATAATAAACTAAAAAGAGATTAGAAACAAATTGTGTTTATATTTTTTTTATAATTTTCAAATAAGAATACAGGGGACCCACGTACAATGATGGAGATACATTCCATATTATATGGAATATATTTCCCTCATTGTATTTGGATTATATATTGACTAAGCATGGCACCTAATTTCTGACTGCAGTATGAGAATGTTATGATGTTTTTCCCTGCGCTCACAAGCTCAGATGCCTCTAAGTAGACTTAAACAAGTTTCAGCACTGTTTTCTATTGCTAAAGAGAGACAGGCAAGTTTCAAATATAATTTTATTGTAATAAGACTATTGATTAAATTGCTCTAAAATTTAAATATTTTAAATAAAGTTTCTTTAAATAAAAATAGAGAAATGTGTGTAAGTTATTTAATACCAGTTTTCCCTGTATAATGTGAGAGATATGTTCCATGTTATATAGAGAAATATGTGTAAGTTATTTAATACCAGTTTTCCCTGTATAATGTGAGAGATATGTTCCATGTTATATGAATCAATATTAAAGAGCCAGATGAGCTGTATCATGGACTGTGTATTTAAAATGTTTAACCTGTTTCAGTAATTGTAACAAAATTAAAAACTGTTCTGAACGATTTTCGTTGATAAAATATTTGATAACCATTAATTGTAATAATAAAACAAAACAATGTTTATTGCATAACTATGACAACTTTAACAAAATTGAAAAGTACATCAAAATGTTAAATTTATCTAATATGTTATATGGGATTTTATCATGTTCTATGAATACTGTCACACAATGTGTTTTATTGTATTATAGGGGATCACATTATATTGAGGTCCACTATATTTTTAAAATATATATTTGGCACATTATAATTTACTAGCAGAGTGAATCCATTTAAAATTAACAAATTAAAACAAAATTTTTTAATTTATTAAAAATAGCACAAGTGTCATGCTATGTTGTTATTTTTGGGAGACTGATTATATACTCATTAAACACCAATTTTTCATACACTGATGATGGCATCTGCTTTAATCTAGACAAAAATTACAAGAATGCATTTGAAGTTTCTGCAACTGTTGGATTAATTGACATGACTGTGAAACAAAACTGATCTCTATAAAAAAAATAAAGCAAATTTGTCGTTATTGGTTATAAACTTAAAAAATATATGAAATATGATATTAAATATTGATGCTGTATCTTACATGTGATATTTGAAAAACTTTTAATGTCCTGGATTTGTTGTTTATTACATCTTAGATACTTTGCAATCAAAATTATAATTAAATTAAAAATTCAAATTTTGCAATAATATTACTGAAAACGTAAGAATGCTGTTCAAGCAAGAAAAAAGTTATGTGTAATGTAGGGAGTGGCGTTGAACCACATCCGGTTGACCCCATTACGGGTGTTGGCCAGCCTGTGATGGGCTCTACAAGTGGCCGCCGACAGATAGTATATCCGATGAGGATATGGCGGCGTAAACTAATTAACCTAACCTGTACATATCTCTAACGTAACAATGTTCGGTTCGAGTTTCGTTTTTTGCAAACGAATCGCGAACCGAACATTGTTACGTAATGTTATAACACAATCGTCGCGTCACAAATTAAAATAATGTATATTTAAATTTATTAATTACCATAATTAGTATTAATAAAAAAATACGTATTAATCATAATAATAAAATATCGTTAAAATAATACGCTAGCATTAGGTGACTACCACGCGGCCATCCCCTCTCGAGGGCACCCACCTTGACGTGGTGAGAGGGCTTACCGGCTACGTATTAATCATAATAATAAAATATCGTTAAAAATAATACGCTAGCATTAGGTGACCTTACAATAATACACAATAGCTATTTTTTTTTTTTACTTTATAATTTAAAATTTTCAAATACAGTGGGTGATCGGTTAAAGAACATAATCCGTTCCAAAACAATGTTCGTTAACCGATCATCGAATTACCCTAGGTTTTTATGGGAATTTGATTAATTCGTTCCGGAGATCCAAAAATACATAAATAAAAAATTATATAATTTCTTACTGCGTTTATTTATATGTAATAACAATAACATATACATACATAATCTTGCATTTTCATTTTATGTAATAACAATAATATATACATACATAGTCTTGCATTTTCATCTATATAGGTTTATTTTCCGATAAAGAACCTGCCCAATATCGATTGCTTTTCTCTCGTTTATTTTCCGGTAAAGAATCTGCACAATATCGATTGCTTTTCTCTCACCTTCAGGATTTTTCGGAAGTAATTAATAGCATTGTTGTGGTAGAGATCCCCAAGCCTATTTTTTTTTGTTAACAGATGACGCCACTTTCCATTCAGAGAGAATAAAAAGCGACGAGGCGAAACAAGCCCTTCCACAGGCTGCCCACCCCTGCGGAGGGCGGGGCGAAACAAGCCCTTCCACAGGCTGCCCATCCCTGCGGAGGGGATTGTGGAGGACAGGGATCGATGAGCCGGGCCCGGACCCCATGAAAAATATTTTCAAGGGGTGGGACCCGAGTCTGGAACCCGGGTCCTCCAGAGTGGTAAGCTGAAGCGTTTCCACGCGGCCAATCCAGCCGACTCCCCAAGCCTATTGACCCCAACCTGGTATAGTGCCATTCTAAGACCAAAAAATTTGTAAAATCTCTCTCTTACCTTCTTTAATAAATATTTGATTTGTTTTACGTTGTCTCCGAGTTCATTTTAATCGGGAAAAACTATTGTTCTTCCATCCTTACCCATAAGTCCACCAACGCGCAAGGCATATGCCTGTCATTCTGTTAGGTTAGTTAAGCCGAAATATTCTCATGGAATATTTCTATTTGGCGGCGGCCACTTATAGAGCCGCCATCATCACAGGCTGACCAACACCCGTGATGGGGTCAATCGGAAGATTGAAGGATGGGTTTCAACGGGCCGGGCCCAGATCCCTCCTGAAAAGTTGGAGGAGTGTGACCCCCGGATCTTCCAGAATGTTAAGCCACAGCTGTACCACGCAGCCATCTAGCTGACCTGTCATTCATTCAGTCCGCGGGCCCTATAGTTTATTCTGTGAGGTGTTCGTTAACCGAACATAAAAATCTTTCGAAAAAGTGTTCGTTATCCGAACTGTTCGTTAATCGATCACCCACTAATATATTTAATCATTTTTCCACATATTTAGTATTGTGCCGCCAAGAATTTATTTTTTATGTCTGGCAACATTGTGAGATATTAAAATTAAGAAATTTGATTTTATTTAAATTATAAATCTAATTAGTTCTCATAAGATGACATCAAACGTAAAACCTCCTCAAAAGAATGCAAAATCTACTAAGTATGTCTGTTACATATCTGTTCAGCTCTTTTTTAACATATTTTTATATTATACGTAAACTTCAGATATGTACGCTTCATTATTTCTAAAAGTTTCTTTGTAAATAATGGACAAACTATTTAAATATTTTTAGTATATACGAAAGTTCGAATCCGGTACTCATGATTGCAGATCCAGAACTATTGAAAGATATTCTGATCAAAGATTTTCATATATTTAGTAATACGCGAGTAAGTAAAATTATTAAAACATTCATAATACTTTAAATAATTGAATTAATAACTTTAAAAAATATTTAAATTTAGAATATTCGTTTTGGTGATCCTATCGTAGACAGGATGCTTTTCATGTTAGAAGGAGAAAAGTGGAAAGATGTAAGGAATATCATGACTCCCACTTTTACTTCAGGAAAAATGAGATTGGTAAAAATTTCACATCCTTCTCTTTTTGGTAATTTGCATTAATGCAAATAAAATAATGTATTAATAAAAAGTACGTTTCGTTCTTTAACAGATGTCCAAAGTAATCAACGAATGTGCAGAAACACTCGTAGACAATTTCCTGGAAGCTGCTGATGATAAAAAAGAAATTGATCTAGCTAAGTAAAAGAAACTAATTTTTACTTCAAAAATATTTTAAATGATAATTTTATAATATTTAAGAGTAAAATATTTTATAAATATGATTAATCGTCACTGAATTTTGGGCATTTTCATTTTTATCTCTATCTCGAGTGAAGAATCGTTTCCTTTAAACAAGACAATATATTAATTTATATTACTACTACTCTCTGGTTTTCATGATAACATATTGAAACAAATAGATTTGAACACCAGAATGAGATTTGGTCTGAATAACATGCTCATGTGTGTTTTAACTGTTGATTGATAACTAATAAATCAGTCAACAGTTCATACTGTTGACTTTACTAGCTAATAATTCAGTCACACATGTGCATGTTGATTGATAAATCAGTCAACATGCACATTGTGTGATTGATTTATTAATTACTAGTAGTTTTTTAGTGGGAAATTAAATCTCTAATGCTTACCGGTTATTTAAACTGCTAAACTTTAGCAGTTTAAAAATTGTTATTTCTCGCAGATATGTACAATACATGTTATCTTTTATTACCAATTTTAAAAGTAATATTGGATGTATAAATAAAGATGAACTTATAAAAGAATCAGAAGAAATATATTCTCTGATTCTAATCAGGATACGTTGAATTGTATATGCGAGCTAGTTTTATTTGGTTAGGTTAGTTTTGTTACGCCGCCATATCCTCATGGGATATTCTTTATCTGGCGGCGGCCATTTATAGCACCCATCACAGGCTGGCCAGCACCCATGATGGGGTCAACCGGATGGTTGAAGGATGGGGTTCAACAGGCCGGGCCCGGACCCCTCCTGAAAAATTGGAGGTGTGGGACCCGGATTTGAACCCGGATCCTCCAGGGTGGTAAGCCGAAGCTTTCCCACGCGGCCATCCGGCCGACTAGTTTTATTTGGATTTAAAGTTTCATTAGAAATGACAGGAGGTATAATGTTCTGTAATTTTATAGTACTGTAGTTATAGTGAATTGTTCATCGGATTCCTTGTTAATTACTGTAATTTTTTTGTTATTAGTGTATTTATTGTTCAATGTTTTTAGTTAATTTTATGTATTTCTTGTTAAATGTATATATTTTATAATTTAATTATATGAATTGGTTATCAGTCATTCTCTGTTTTTCCAAAACTTCCGAACTCTGAGACTCCTACTCAGGTGTCGTTGATAAGAATATTGTATTCTAAATTCGTAAATTTGGCCATCTGAGAAGTTAAAGTACTGAACCCGATCGCGATCCCTACATTATTATAAGGTAAGAATATAAAATGTTTTAATATTCTAATGTATCGTTAATTCTTGAAAAATTTGACTTTGTTTATATAAGTGTATGGCAATATATTACATCTAAATATATTATTACAAATAAATAACGTGCAACATAGTTCTGAAAGAAATGTGAGGCCCGCACGGCCCGCTGAGCCCGCAAGATAAGATATTAAGCTGCTCAACAGGCGGATAGCCTACAAGCGGCGTGTGTGGCGAGATTTCAGACTCTAGGACGGACTCGGAGACAACGTTTGTAAAAACAAACATCTTCCTTTATTGGAGAGAGATTACAAAATACAATAAATCCGACAATCAGCGTCGGAGGACAATACCTTAGCTTTTTACAGAGGATCTCCTCCGGCCGAAGGTCACTTGGTCGACTGGTTGTCTTCTTGAACAAGACGGAGAGTTTGGTCTTCTTCTACTGACAGTAGTTTCGCCGGATCCACGCGCAGAACTCTCAATGGAGGTCTTGGCAAACGTAAAGTTTGCAATAACGACTGGTGAGTTATGATGAGTCTGCCTCTGTGACGGTGACTGCTTCTCTCCAATATCGGGATCGGAAGTCGGAGATCGGGGATCGATGAGCGGTATACGGTGCGGCGATCGATCGCTGTGTTGGGCAGAAATCGACTCTCTTATCAAGTCCAAAGGGAGGCAACTGTCTTTGGGCTCGGGCTGGAACCAACTGACTTTTTCCCCGTCTCAGTCCTCTCTTATCCTTCTTATTAAACAATAAACATATTTCCCTTTCTCCCGGGAAGTCACTATAACAAAACGTGACATTTAGCCCAAATGTTCGGATTCCGATCGCTCCCGACTATTGTTGATTATTTCACTTGCAGGTGGTGTCTACTGCAATAGTCCTCGGACACCTGCACAGGCACGATCCTTCGTCCACGATACGTAAACGGTTTTGTTTTCGAGATTTACGATCTTAGGGACGAAGTTTCGCGTTGGGTTATGTAATTCAGTAGATGCTTCGACTATTGTTAATTATTCTTTCGGAGATGGTGGAGAACGGAGCACCTAGGACCTAGGGCCGGCTGGAATAAAGACACCCTCACCCGATGTTTATCCCGAAATTGTCAACCCCGTTAATTTACGATCGGGCTTGAGGTGATATTCTCCAACGGGCCTCTGGATCCCCACAGAAAGCTGTACAATATGTTACCATCATGTTAGTGCTGTTTCAAGAATTAAAGAAAGTAATAGCAATAAAAGAAATGCGAGATTTCATCCCTATTGTCTGATTTTATACATCCCACCCATAAAAAAAGACATTAAGAAATGACAAAAAGAAAAAAATGAAAACTTAACAGAGAAAAAGCTGATGGAAAACAGTTTATAAAATCAAAATAATTATCTTACCCGAATATCTTCCCATACTTTTGATACCATTTTTGTTCGGCTTTTCCTTGATCCTGAAAATAATACAGAGATAATATAAATATAAAAATATTATACTGTGCTTTATTTAATTTTATGTAAACAAAATAAAAGATTGTTACAGAATTTAAATCAAATCTAAAAGATCCTGTGATAGGTAAAGGTGGGACTTCAGGAATGCCAAGACGTTTCCAATAACCGAAATTTCTTGTCATATATCTAACTTTATTTAATTTTATGTAAACAAAATAAAAGGTTGTTACAGAATTTAAATCAAATCTAAAAGATCCTGTGATAGGTACAGGTGGGACTTCAGGAATGCCAAGACGTTTCCAATAACCGAAATTTCTTGTCATATATCTATTCAGAACAGAATTATATAAGAAAATTATTAATATTTTTCATCAATGATTAACATTTTAATTTAAATTTAGTATGAAGTTTATGATTAATTAATAAGATATTCCATAAGGCATGAAACTTCTATTCAATTTTTCTCAGAGTCCAACCAAATCATGAAGAATGCGGTAGCACTCTAACATGTTTGATTTCAATGTAGAACTTTAGAGAAAAATTTTAATTGCAAATTTTTCAGTTCGATCAAATTTTTTGTTTGATTCGTATTCCATATGATTACGGCAAGAAAAATTTACTTGGATGTATTGTTACTCTCTCATTTACATATAACAGGCATTTGGAATCAACGGTAAAATACTGTATCAACAGAGGGTATAGCTCAAACCACTGATTCAATGTTGATTAGAATGGTTTTAAAATATGTCTAAAAAGTTAAATCGAATGGAGTCTATCGCCAGATTTTGAATATCTTCAATATTGAGATATTTGCATATTTACCATTACACAAATTTATAATACCATTTTTACACAAATTTTTGTGACACTTTAAGGTACAGAAGCTTAAAATGTGACAAAAATTCTCTTAAACTTCTTTCTGAAAAAAAAAAATTCTCTTCACATAAAAATTGTGTAATCAGAACATAATCAATGTTTATAGAAAGTGCATTTTTGCCGCTCAACAACTATTAAGCGTAAAACCTTCGGACATGGCGCATTAGACTCACTTCGAAACTCTATTCCAATTAAATATTCACTGAAATCTTTCGATTGAGCGGATGCTGAGATATACACATTTATTTGGTCGAAAAAAAATCGAAAAATTTCCAATATGGTGTGTTGCAGCCGAACTTTGCTCAATGGGTATCGCACTGATGAAGCTGAAACTTTTTTGAATGTTCCAGGGATATTTTCAGAAGAGAAATATTTATTTTAGCGATATCTATTTTGTTAATAAAATATACAAATTTTTGGGACAATGAGAAATTATTTTTGTGACAAATGTGAAATTTCATTTATACCACGAAATTCAACATCAAAGCTCATAGTATGTATATGTTCTTGCCTAAAACATTACTATAGCCCGGTAATTTGCAAAAAAAAAGTTAATTTTTAGCAAGCCATGTGACTTCTATAGAAACAAAACTAATGGTTGCTTTGTAAAGCCGTTTTTCAGAAATAAATTCTTTTCACACATTTAAATAAAAAAAATTATCAATTTTTGTAAACAACATAATCATAAGACATTTTTCAAATTTAAAAAGTTTGAATTTTTACTTAGGGTAAATCAATTTTTTTAAATTTGAAAAATGTTCTCAACCAAAAAAAAAGGAGAATATGTTTTCATGGAAAATGTTTCTAACGATGTAAAAGTTAGAAGACTACAGGTTCCCAATAAAAAAAGTGTGTAAACAATTGCTGATGAAAAAGGACGGAACTCAAAAAAGTACTCAGTTGTTGCTGATTTAAAATGAGGGCACTATAATTGTTCAAAGCTGGCTTCATTGTTCTGAACTTCGGTAAGCTACGACTAAAGCGCTTGAGTATTTTTAAAGCTTTAACTCGTGATCAATAACCATAGCTAAATAGAAACATCCAGTTGGTGGGTCCGATTGGCCGCATGGAAATGCTTTGGCTTTCCCTTCTGGAGGACTCGGATTCGAGTCTTGGGTTCCACCGTTTAAAAATGTTTATTATGGGGTCCGGGCCCGTCGATCCCGACCACCACAATCATGCGGACCCCATCACAAAAGTGGATAGTCTATGGAAGGGCTTATTTCGCCCCGTTCCTTGGTACTCTTACAAAATGGCGTCATCTGTTTTAAAAAAAAAAATCTAGTTGAATGGCAACTGAGCGGAATTAGGCTAATCGGAAAATCGTATTTACACCAAGAAGCCCAACCCAGCTCAGTTACCCCTTTAATAAACGTTTCTATCCCTAAGATAAGAGCTAAGATTCTTAATCATAAATTACAGCTAAAGATTTGAACAAGTTAAGCTTATTGAGGGCAGAACAATGCAATCAATTTTGAACAATTATAGTCTCCTCCTTTTACCAATCATTGGGCAATTTTTTGAGGGTTTCTAGTCTCGTTCTTTTTCATCAACAATCGTTGGGAAGTTTTTTCATTGGAAACTCTAGTCCTGTAGCTATTACATCTTTAGGTGCTTTTTTCATTGAAATACATAAAGCTGTCTGTTTGTAATGCGCTTCAAATGAAAACAAATAAAGTATTTCTTGTTCAATGACATAAGCAGAGGTATTTAACTACTGGATCTAAACCATTTTTAATAGAACAATTCCTCAAAACAGGAGAAAATAATTTCAGTAGGAAAAGAAAGTTCCAAAAATCATCATTATTGGCATATACCGCTGCGAAACGGCGATAAAGACAAATATTTGCATGTGCATCTATGTAATTCTACATTGTGGCATCTACTAAATTTTACATACGATCAACTTTTCAATAAATATCCATCCGTGAGCTACTACTTAAATAAAATAGAGGACCCTGAGCTTTTTAATTGCCTCACTTTATCAGTAAAGAAAAACAGCAAATATCATTTTTATCATTAAAGAATACTAACAGGCACTTCATACAATAGACATATATTATAACAAGCAAAAAACACGCATCCCTCAATATTTCTTACACACATCATAGAATTGTGCGTACCACAGTTTGGATACCATTAATTTAAAGTATATTTGAATTTCAAAGTTTAAATAAAAAAGAAATTAATGTAGTTATAACTAAAAACATTTTTTAACAAAAAAATTGTTCAATTAATGAAAAATTCATAAAAAAATTTATAAGAAAAATAAAAATGTTCTAGCTGGAAAATTAACATTAGTGATTATTTTTAGCCTATTTTCTGAAGGAAATAAAGACTTATAAAATAGGATTCATGTCTATTGTTGTCTGTGTATCCCTCATTAATAACTTTTGAACTAATTGTCAGCATTTTATGAAATTTTATAGCCATGTTCTGTCATCAAATGACACATCAACAAACACTGCATCCTTTAAATCTATAGGATCATTTAATTCCACACGATGGAATTTAATTTTTATCAAAATTTTAGTTTATATTATTGACAATAGATGACACTAATTGTTACAGTCAATGCAGTTAATCAAAGCTAATTGTTAAATACATGATAGTAAATGCATTTCTTAATAATTATCGCAATCTAACATCAATATCTATCAAAGAGCTTTTTTTAGAATGCTTACCTGCATTTCTTAATAATTATCGCAATCTAACATCAATATCTATCAAAGAGCTTTTTTTAGACGTAACAATGAATGACGCTATAACCTTAATCATCTCTATGACGAAACATGGGTCGCATCGCTATTTTTTAATTTCGAGATGAAAAAGCGATGTGACGTCTATGCCGACTAACACAGCGTAAAGAATTGGACACACAAAGCAAATGGATTCCAAATGCTAAATAAATAAAAATAAATGACATATTCGGATAGTAGACAATTTTAATAATTTTTTTAATCACAGAACTAAAGGAATTTAAATAGAAAATTAAGTAGATCCTGATTGACCTTATGGCCTTCTGTCTTATAGGCTATTGATGGGTATAATACAAATGTTACAAGTGCAAATTATCTAAAAATTTCTCGAATATTGCGATTTGCATAAATCTTTTGCTTAATTACAAAATAAAGGGACGGCATTGGTTTACTATATTATTTGCAAGGGACTATTTATCCGCACTTATAACTTACAAATATAATATTCTATATATATATTCATACGTAAAGTCGAATTTACAGATAAATATCTTTATGCAGTAAGGTTAGGTTAGGTTAGTTCGGTTAAGCCGCCATATCCTCATGGGATATTCTGTACCTGGCGGTGGCCATTTATAGAGCCCATCACAGGCTGGCCAAACCCATGATTGAGTCAACCGGATGATTGAAGGAGGGGGTTGAATGAGCCGGGCTCGGACTCCTTTCTAAAAAAATAGGAGATATGGGACCCGGATTTGAATCCGGTTCCTGCGGGGGTTAAGCCACAGCTTTATCACGCGGCAATTCAGCCGATTATACAGTATTTAAATTCAAGTAAGTCAACTGCATCAATAAATGATTATAATTCTAACCTGTCATTTATGGCTGGCAAACTTACTAAGGTCCGGTTGCACGAGTCTAAAGCTGAACTCACACGAACCACAACAGAACCACAACACGATCACAAAATAAAGTCGAATTTACAGATAAAAATATCTTTATGCAGAAGGTTAGGTTTTTTTTTTTTTTTGTCAACAGATGACGCCACTTTCCACTCGGTAAGAGTACTTCATCCTGGTATGGGTGCATTCTAAGACGAAAATGTTGTAAAATCTCTCTGTTTTATCTTCTTTAATAAACCTGATTTGTTTTAAGTTGTCTCCGAGTTTATTTTAATCGAGAAAACTCCCATCCTTACCCATATCTCCACGAATTGCTCAAGGCCTGAGCCTGTGATTCCGTTAGGTTAGTTAAGCCGCTATATCCAGGTGAGATATTTTTATTTGGCGGCGGCTACTTATAGAGCTCATCACAGACTGGCCAACACCCATGATGGAGTCAACCGTGTACCTGGCGGTGGCCATTTATAGAGCCCATCACAGGCTGGCCAAACCCATGATTGAGTCAACCGGATGATTGAAGGAGGGGGTTGAATGAGCCGGGCTCGGACTCCTTTCTAAAAAAATAGGAGATATGGGACCCGGATTTGAATCCGGTTCCTGCGGGGGTTAAGCCACAGCTTTATCACGCGGCAATTCAGCCGATTATACAGTATTTAAATTCAAATAAGTCAACTGCATCAATAAATGATTATAATTCTAAGCTGTCATTTATGGCTGGCAAACTTACTAAGGTCCGTTGCACGAGTCTAAAGCTGAACTCACACGAACCACAACAGAACCACAACACGATCACAAAACGGTGGTTACCGTGTGTTTGAGATGTGGCCGAAATCAACCACTCGCGAACCACTTATATGCGCAATTGTAATGGTCTGCGCATATATATGCGCAATATATATGAGTTCAGCCTTAATCTGAAGATTAAAACAGGTTTTAATCTGCAGATTTAGTTTGTTGCGTTGCACAATATCAATTCTCTAGGAAAACTGCCGATTAATTTAACCAGACGATTTTGGACGGGTTAAAATTTATTCTATAAATTATCCATTCAAATATTATGGCAGAATACAGCAGTTCCGAATCCGAAGCTGAAAATAAAAATATCCGAAGCTGAAAATATTGCCCGTTATCGATTGCTGACTGAAAGGAAGCGCTGTCTGCGGCTAGTGGTCGGTATGTCGCACTGTGTGATCAATTGTAATGGTCTGCGCATATATATGCGCAATCCGTTACCGATTGCTGACTGAAAGGAAGCGCTGTCTGCGGCTAGTGGTCGGTATGTCGCACTGTGTGAGTTGCGCAGCGCTTCTATATTAATATAATTATAATTCATGACCGTCCACAAGCAACCACCGTCCGTCTGAATTAGATTAAGCGCTTCTATATTAATATAATTATAATTCATGACCGTCCACAAGCAACCACCGTTTTGTGGCTGTGGCGTGGTTCTGTTGTGTTTCGTGTGAGTTCAGCCTTAATCTGAAGATTAAAACAGGTTTTAATCTGCACATTTAGTTTGCTGCGTTGCACAATATCAATTCTCTAGGAAAACCGCCGATTAATTTAACCACACGATTTTGGACGGGTTAAAATTTATTCTATAAATTATCCATCCAAATATTATGGCAGAATACAGCAGTTCCGAATCCGAAGCTGAAAATAATCTCGATTTAGATTATTTGGATTATATTTATCTTAATTCAGAATGAATATTTTTGAAAAAGATAGATCATTTACCCTTCACGATGATATACAGTAGAAGCCGCTTATTGTAATCGCGGATATTGTTATCAAAAATCTACGATCCCGAATCATCCATATTAAAATGCATTATGAAAACTATTACTATAAGGTAATCAGAAATTCGGTTATTAGCGAGTTTGCACAATGGTATATTCCGTTATAAAAAGACCCGTTATAATCTTACAGCTTCCATAACGTCCTAAGCATAACGGAAGCTTCCCGTTATAAGGTTACATTATAAAATAAAGTTATAACGGTAGCCAATCAAAGTAATCGCTCCCTTATAAAGGAAGCCAATAAGAATTGTACCTTCGTGTAAATAATATCTACATTTTAAATTTAAATAAGGAAATAAATAAACAAATCACCTGAAATGATGTGTCTATCAACAGTTTCGAATCTCATGGGCATTTGAAGAGCATTATATACAGTGACTCTCATGGTTATTCGTACGAATAGTGAAATCTTTATTTATCCGAAATATCTGTTCAAACATCTTTCATGAAAAGGCTTACAGAAAGATAAAATATTTTTGTATAGGCAAATATTCCTAGAGAGACATGTTAACATGCTTATCAAAGTTAGTACACTAATGTGCTGAAATGTCATATGCATATATTTTCAAAGCTTTTTCTGTTATAAAAGTAAACCAGATGTTTATCTGATGTTTTCAATGATTTGCAAAAAGTTATTCCAATGTTAAATATGAAAACTACAAATACGGAGAAATAATCAAAGGAAACTTTTACATCAGAAAATGCATTGTGAATAATGTCCAATCCGATTGTCAGATTTGTAATCTGAGTCTTTAAAAAGTTTATTATTTGTAGTTATATATTGCTGTGTTTTATGAACTTTTTAAGATTATTAAGCAGAAGATTTGGGAGAATGTAAACAATGTTGTTACTGTCTGTATTATGTTTTATGTAATTTTTCCTATGTTGTAGTGCTAATATAACCACCATTCTCTCTCCACTTGTAAAATTGCTTTCTATTATTAGCTGTTTATCTGTCAATCATACTTTCCAGAAATGGCAAATGGAAAATTTTAGAAGTACAGATAATTCTCAGTTTAGGAGTTTTAGCTTAATGAATTCACAAGTTGAGTTCTCTTTTCAAACATGAATAAAAAAAAACTATGAACATTATTTGCAATAAATAAATGCTAAACTTTCATATAAGATATTTCAAATCATATATATAGCTATACAATATGGCTGATTTGTAACAAAGTCAGTTACCTGCTATGAATTTGGAAAATCAAAATGGCAGCCAAGTAGCAGTAGTAGTGCGCCTTTTAATTTTATTGGCATACTATATAAATAACTTCCATTCCTGGATTGCGTCTAAAGTGGCAGTTAATTTGTATTAAAGCTCATTTAATTACTTGACAATAATAATGTAGAAAAAATTTAATAATTAAATGATAAATAATTTCATTATTATTATAATTTGTTTGATTTTAAATGCTATATTTTATTTATTTAGATAAATAAATCACGTTTCAATCACAAACTACTGATTTTGTTTATTTAATTATTAAATTTTTTCTACATGATAAATAATTTCATTATTATTATAATTTGTTTGATTTTAAACGCTATATTTTATTTATTTAGATAAATAAATCACGTTTCAATCACAAACTACTGATTTTGTTGACTAATTTTATTGTGGTCAAATTGAATTGCTGAGAATAAGAACTCCTGATTTTAACATTATGTCTATGGGAAATTGATTCTTGATTTATGAGTTCCTACTTTATGAGCACACTCCAGGAATGAATTAACTCAAAACTGAGAACTATGTACAGTGCCCGCCGCTTTATAAAAACGCTGCTTAATAAAATCAGCCGCTTTATGCAATCAAATCCTTAGGAACGGATTCAAATCAATGCAATACAATTGAAAAATTACTGGGTAATAAAATAGCGCTTATAAAAATCATTCACTGCAGGTACAAAAACAAAAATCGCTTTTCTAATCGAATTTTTAATTCAAAGTTCACCAGTTGCGCTTATAAAAATCATTCACTTCAGGTACAAAAACAAAAATCGCTTTTCTAATCGAATTTTTAATTCAAAGTTCACCAGTTTTTCGGTATTCCAACTGCAGATGTTCGATTAGTCCATGTGAATCACAGAAAACGAGAGAGAGTAAAACAATAAAAGCAGTGATAATTACTGTAAATGGTAATTATTGGCAATAACATTTTCAGAAATCCGAGTGAAAATACAGCCGGGTGCGGCCTTACTGTTGCCAGATCTGGCGATTTTTTATTTTTTGATGACAAAATATATAATTTAAAATTGCTGATATAGAGATTTAGCAACTTTTTAATTCCCTTTATTGAAAAAAAATAAAAAATTATTTTTGATATAAGGATTTTTTTACTATTGCTCTAATTCTTCGTGATTTTCCGTAAACTGGAATTGGCAACAGCTTAAGCGTAAATCATTTCACTTCACTTTTTCGCTTAACTGATTACATAATACACAGTATAAAGTTCA
>AYEL01034318.1:0-48047 GCA_000484575.1 Olivierus martensii
ACTGTTTAAGAGTTATTCATTGTGAAGTTAGCTAATGGCCGGAATCTCACAAAGCAAGAACCAATTACCATATTTTCCATAGAGTTAATACTTCGATTAGCGCGAGAAATTTGTGGAACCAATTATTCGCACTAATCGAGGCCTACCTGTCGAGGTCTACTTATGATGGTTCCAAAATTTTTTCAGTTGCCAAAATATTTTTTAAAATTATGTTTAAACAAACATTGATAATTGAAATACTCAATAGAATTTGATTTTTTAAATCCCCTCTTGTTGATTTTTTGGTCCAATATTTCAAATTAATTCCATTTTGAGATGAGATAAATGAATTTTAAATAAAAATTGAATTTTTCATATGATGAGCTATAAAAATACTGAAAAATAAAAAAATAGGTAGTATAATAAGGATATAATGTAGATAATAAGGAAAGTTTTGGTTAATTCTGTTAAAATAAACCAAAATATATCTTAATCTTTCATTTTTTGTTTCAATTTCAGCAAAATTTAGAAGAAAATTGTGAAAAAAAAAACCTTCTAGCCATTTAAATGGGTGTAGCACTTTACAGTAGTCACACGGACCAGGAAATTGCAGCCAAGCCTACTTTATCCCAAAACGTGTAGTACTGGATGGGTCGTTTGCTACAATAAACCATTTGGGGTCCAGTTAATGTACTGAATATAATAGCTGATTATGCATGAAGTGAGATCATTTTCATATTTGTTAGGATTTTTTGATATAAATTAAAAAATTTATAAAAAATACAGCTAAAAATTGTACAAATATTGTAAGAACAAGTTAATAAATAGGAAATATCATTAAAAATGACAATATTTCATCAAATTTATGTAAATTTTTAATTACATGACAATTTTATTCAACAAAAGTTACATAACTCAAGGGTTTTTATAATTTCTGAAAATTTTGGCCAAAGTTCTTTAAATTCATAGCTGATTTTGTTCAAAGGAGATATAGCTATCTAAAAATATTAACAGTTTCATTGGATAGCTAAGATTTTATATAAAAAAAATTGTGGTTTTTGCAATTTCATGTACGGAATAAAAAATTGTGAAAAAATAAACTACAAAAAAATGTTTACATTGAAAATCTCAAGCCTTCATCAAAAATTAAATGATATATCACAATTTTATTTTTTTGCATATTAATTAAGCTTAATTTTAATAGCTGATCAGCACTTGCATAGGCAGATATTGACATGTGCAGCAATCAAAGAGTTAAGGGTTAACTTTATATTTCACATCCTATACACTTCAGGAAATTAGAAATTATGAGTTATATTCCAGAATGGAACCACTATCTTCCCAATAAACTTTCTTGTCAAATGAAGCTATTTTAAATTAATATCACTGATCTGATTCAAGAGATTCAAGAAAAAAGTCAAAGAATAACTGCAATTCATATTGTCCAGTTTTACAGTTAATTCGGCTATTTATTTTTCATTTGGTTGAACAAGTCAAACAGAATTTCAATCATATTAGTTGCTGCTATAACTTTAGGAGACAATTAAACAAAAATATTGAATAGTGACTATTTCACAAGAAAAAAAAAAAAAAGAATGTCAAACAATTCACATAAACCAAGTCATTGTTTGGGTGCCAATTACAAAATTGCATTATTTGTAATCCTCTATTTATGTAGGGGTTATGTTTTTTTAACTCCATCCACAATGGTAGAATTTACATCAATATATAACAGTTAACTCTCCAAGTCTATTTCTGATATTAAGCCAAGTTTCTGACATAAACACACTAAGTGTTTATATTCAAACACATAGTGAATTTATAGTTAACATATAAAGCCCATTTAATAATAAATGAAATACAGTGAAACTCGATTATAATAAGTATCATGGGACTGGGAAATATTGCTTGTTATAACTGTTGTTCATTGTATATGAGAACATAAAATATTGAAATTAAACTTGGTCCTTTAAAATAATAAAAATATCAAAAATCTAGATCTTCCAAGATAGTATGATCATTTGGAATTGAACTCGATCAAATGGTACAACTGTCCAGAATTGAACCTGAATCCTTCAAATTGGGTTAGTGATTGCATTATCATGCAACCATTCAGCCAGTTGAAGAATGTGATCCCAAAACACGTTCAATCCATTTTTGTTAATTTTCAGGAGAAGCAAAATATGAATTGAGAAAGTATTTCATATGTGAATGATTATCTACTACCAGATATCTGTTTCTAATTCATTTACATGCACTTCTCAGTAGAATCTGGAAATCAATCATCATTAGTTTTTAAATACACCATAACTAAATATAATAGTGTTAATGGAAACTCACTAAGTCCAAGAACTGGACATGTTTCAATTACACTCATTCTTCATTAGAGGAAAAACTAAATTTATTTTGATTTAAGTAATAAAATACACTCCATTCTCGGTATTCATGGATTCCCTATTCATGTTTTTGATTATTCAAGAAAATTTATTTGTAATCACAAATTTGATTTTCACGACACCTTCACACTTATTCACGGTCTGATTTAAGTAATAAAATACACTCCATTCTCGGTATTCACGGATTCCCTATTCATGTTTTTGATTATTCGAGAAAATTTATTTGTAATCACAAATTTGATTTTCACGACACCTTCACACTTATTCACGGATTATCGCAGAGTGGCAAACTAATTCTATATTTCCCATTGGCACAAAGGTTCAGTATTTGCAAAGAATTTACAGAATGTAACTACTGTGAATAACGAGAATTGACTGTAGTGAAAAGTAAATGTTTGGACTTCCCCATGAGTACAATGCATTCATGGGGAAGTTCAAACATTTACTTTTCAAAAATACAATATACTCATAAGGAATTGAAACATTAATTACTTCATGGGAAAGTTCTGGGCCTTCCCTATGAGTACATTATACTCATGAGAAAGGCCTCAGAATATGTATTTAATCATTCCAAATTAGGAACTACTAAAATTCAGAAAAAGTAACCTTTCTTTCTAACAATAGATAAAAAAGTCCCCAGAAACTTAAGCTTTTAATGTTATGATTTCATTTCAAGAGCTTCTAACATGAAAATTAATAACCAATATAACAATTTTTCCTTTAATAACGTGTCCCACAACAAATTTATTGCCAACAGTAATAGCAGTTTGTTTTGTTTACTGCCCTGCTAGCAGGACTAGGAAAACGCTCTGCTCATGCACAAAGTACTGAGCAAGTTTTTATCGTTACTGCTCTCTGGACTGAGCAAGTTTTCAAATGCAAAGCAGACTCAAGTGTCCCATACATGTCGATTGGCATAGTTTTGGGAACAAACTGGCCTTTAATAAGATAGATGACGTTAATAGGAGATATGTATTTGCATCAAACAAAAAAATGACCAAAATGGACTGAACACATTTTGGAATCACACTCTTCAATTGTAAAACAGAACAGTATTTCTGTTCAATATAGTATGAAAACAACAAAGTTCAGAATATTGTAAGGATAATCCTAAAACTGGATCATCGTAAGGTGAATGATTATAAATAAGAGCACTTGTATTCAAAAATATCCATAATTCTTATTAACCTAATAATGGTTATATAATTCGGCAGCAGTCTAAAGTCCTGTTTGGTCAATCAACTAAACTTCTGGAAAAAAAAAATCAACCAGAAATTCATGGTTATTAAAGTAATGACTAAGTGTTAGAACTTGACAAAAAAATTAGTGTACTTAATCTTTTGCATGCCAATGATGACAAATACTGCTCATTGCAGGGATAAACAATTTTATAATGAACAATGTACACATCAGATATTGTGAATGTGCGATAATAGCATAGCCACCTATTGACTAATTTTAAAATTTTTCAACCGTGACACCATGTGCATGAATGCCTATAATGTATTATCAAATCATAACATTGTTTGGAAAAAAAACAAGGAATGATATTCCTGAAATTAAAAAGGAAGTTATCAAACAATACTTGGAAACCTTCCCAAACAAAAGATACAAGTATTTCATTGATAATTATATCAAATCAATGTTCATAGCCAAGTTCAATGTGATAGAATGGATTTTAAAAAACAAAATTCAAGGAAGCCAAAGAATGGGATATTATTTTATTGTTGTTATTCTAAAAAAAATGGAAATCACTGATTCATATTATGAATGTCCTGCTGGATAAATATTTTTTAATTTATATAATACTTAATCAATTAGAAATGTAAAATTCTGACAAAGAAAATTATTTTTATGAATTTTTTCATGAATTTAATTTTGATTAAATTACTATTACATTTATTCAACATAAAATATATTTAATAATATAATAATAAATAGAAGTGATTTATATGATTAATTTTACTGGAACACTAAGTTTCCAAAATTTTTCCTTTAAAGACAAATTTTTAAATTCACTATGGTTCTCAGTGTTTTACAGTGGCCAGGAAATGAATTAAAACATTTTTCTAATATATAATAATGTTAATTTATATTACTATTTACAAATCATCAATCTCACTAAAACACTATACATTACAAACTTAAAATTATGCTAATAAAAAGTGTTCCATTTGAAATTCAATGCTCCTCATAAGATGCATTTCGGCCTTATGATTTGGACCTCTTCAGTTAAATACATGAATTTTCAAATTAAAATTAACAATTCTTCAAAAAATATAAATGTTAACTTTGCCATTCCTTGTTTTTACAACACATAATATGTAAGAAAGTATTTATACACAATAATAAAAAAAAAACGTTTTTTGTAGAATACATCACTTTTACATTTCAATTTTTTTAATTTATTCAATATTGCTTCTTTTCTAGCAGACAATATCATCATCTTAAAAATTTTTCTTGATTGAATACAACTGTTTTTTACATTCCAACAAATTTTAAAATTTATTTATTTTTCTGAGAACCAATATTAATTTCCTAAAAATGTTTATATCTTCATGTAAAGATAAAAATTTTTAGGAAAATAAGCGTTTTTTTTTTATTGTTGTGTATAAATACTTTCTTACATATTGTGTGTTGTAAAAACAAGGAATGGCAACAGTTAACATTTATATTTTTTGAAGAATAACAATTTTAATTTGAAAATTCATGCATATAACTGAGGAGGGCCAAATCATAAGGACAAAATGCATCTTATGAGGAGCAGTGAATTTCGAATGGAACAATTTTTATTAGCATAATTTTAAGTTTATTATGTATATTGTCGCCATCTGTGCACCTGGTAATCTGTTATCTATCCATCGCTTTTAAGCTGAATTATCAAAGGTTCAATTTTCCAAGTGTTAAAAAATACTATTAGAAGGCCATATTCAATGAAAAGCTCGGACACGTATTCACTCATTTTTGATGTATTTTCACCATACGCAAGCGGATCAAAATCGGTGGGGGGTCAGCTTGTCCTCCCCTTGTTAGTGTTCCAGTAAAATTAATAAAATATATTTGTTTATTTAGTTATTTCATTAAAATGTTCTGTTTTGTTTTCTAATACTTTTTTGTTTGAGATCCAAAGAAAAGAGAAGAAATAGCATCTGTTTTCAAATAATGTCATTTTGAATGAATCAAAAGGCCTGAAATCACTTTCCACAAAATGAGATAAACAAACTAATATTCTTTGTAATTTGGAAATGTTTATCAACATCACAATGAATTTTTATAATCTATTGGCTCCTAATAGCATCATCTTTTGGAAAACAATGCCACATTGTCTCAACAAGCACTTTTTCCATTATAAATTTTGCATAACAGTACCGAACAATGAATGCAATTCGTGATTCCAGCCATGGAATTGTGTTTCAATTTTATCACCACAGGGTAGTGCTTATAGTAATTCCATTATAAATTTTGCATAACTACCGAACAATGAATGCAATTCATGATTCCAGCCATGGAATTGTGTTTCAATTTTATCACCACAGGGTAGTGCTTATAGTAATCAGAATGTGTATTTTCCTATTATATTTAGATTTCAAATCAATTGTTTTGTTATATTCCATTTCTCCATTTTATGAGTCTTTCTTTGTTAGTATTTATTCATTCTGTTTCTGTTTCTTGAGTGCCATACTTTGTTAGCTTTTGATAATTTTAGTTTAGTTCAATTGTTTTCTCAGTTTTTTGAGCATTCTATTCTTTATTAGCCTGAACATTTGCTTGTTTTCTGAGATCATCATACACTGCCACAAAATATCTTATTTAAAACTAAAAAAATATAATTTTTGGTTAAATCTATTAAAACAAACAATATTATAATAATTTGTTAATCATTCATTTATTATTTTATTTTCACTGCAATTTAGGCAAAAACAAGAAAATCCGAAGATAAACACTTGTCCTCCATTTAAAATAATGTAAATTCAACTGTGTGAAAAAATATGATTTGTGTTAGTTTTTTAATTAATAAATTTCAAATTAGTATACTTTTTGATTTTAATAAATTCATATAGATAAATATGACTGCTTTTCAAAACTTTATGGCACTTTTAGATGGTTTCACACCATGTCACACATCTTGGCTCTACTAATAGCGTGACCTTGCATATTGCCAAATATGATGATTTTTAGTGCTTTTTATAACAAAATATATAATTTAAAATTGCTGATATACAGATTTAGCAACATTATAATTCCCTTTAGTGAATAAAATTAAAAATTATTATTTTTGATATAGGAACTTTATTACTTTTACTCTAGTATTTTGTAATTTTCCTTAAACTGTATTTGACAAAATTAACTATAAGTGTAAATCATTTCAGTTTGCTTTTTTGCTTAATTGATTACATAATATACAGTATAAAGTTCAACTATTTGTCAATCCATTACAATGCTCTGTATTATTATTATTATTATTATTATTATTATTCTCCTTTAATCTAATTTTCATTTTTTTTTTCATTTTATATAGCCCTAGCATCAATTGTTTTCCTATATCCATAGTTTTTTTTTTTCAAGAATCCTGATAAAAATGCTTAATCAAGGTTACACTGTATATAACAGCATAAGTTCAGTATATATTGTATAGGTATAATAAAAAAATTTGAAAACTATTTTTTTGACATGCACTGCTTAATGCTATCAATCAATTATTTTTATCACAATGGATTGACCCCAAAGTGATTCTAATAAGTAACTTCTACTGTATATTAAAATAAAAATGACAATGTTTCAATAAATTTATGTAAATTTTGAACTAATTACATGACTTATCTTAATTAATATATATTAATCAAAATTTGCATATTAATTGTATTTTTATTGATTTTTTTTTAAATAGTCTGAGTCTGATTTTCTTCATTCATGGCTTGTTTTATTCAGAAAACCAGCTGCCGTCCAAAGATAGCTATCCGACAAAATAATTGCTAAATCTTAATATAAAAAAATTGTTTTTTTTTGCGATCTCATATTTAGAAAAATAAAAAAAAAATAAAATTCAAAGCTTACATTTTTATAAAGAGAACAAAAAATAATAAATTGCAAAAATTTCAAAAGATTCTGATGAAAATTAAGCCTGTCATGATAATTTTTTGCATATTAAATAAGCTTAATTTCATTAATGGCTGGCATGCAAGAGATTAAACTAGTAAATTGAATAAATTCAAAAATAAGTAAAATTAAATAATAATAAATAATTTATTGAATCTAAAATACTTGAAAAAGTATTATATAAACTAGCTTTATTTAAATAATAATAATAATAATAATAGCATTACAATCAAAAAATAATAAGTTAATAATGAAACATGTTTAATTATCATTTCAAAGATCCAAAAACAACAAATTTATTAAAAAGAAATAATAAATAACTTATTCTACTACCTCCATACTCCGATAAAAAAACAATCAGCAAAAATTTTCCTGTTATAAGAGCTGACGTCTGTGTGAAAAAGCAATCAGCTAATATTACAAGAAAACTGAAAGATAATCATCATTCTAGACAGATTACATCATATTGCACCTAGCAGACAACAACTTTATTATAATAATGACTTTTGCAAGGTCATGCTTGACTCATATACTGTATATATATATAAAATTGAAGATATTCTTGAATAAATATTTATTTATTTACTCAAGAAATTGAAGTTATTGTATGAATATATATACAGTGATATCTCGGTTCACGAACACAATCCGTTCCTTGACCCTGTTCGTGATCCGAAAAGTTCGTAATCCGAATCAATTTTTCCTATTGCAATTAATGTAAATCCAAATAATACGTTTTTTGTCCTAGAAAAAAATTTTAACATGTTATGGCTTTGTGTGTGGAAATAATACAGAAAGGAAATATATATAACAGTAATATTAGAAGAAAGCATGTTTAACACCACCTTCACTAATACTTTTAATTTTTGGGAGCCATAATAAGGGATAAATTTAATTAAATAAAGAAAAAACTAAAATATCAATACTTGTTGGAACTTTACTGTACCCATATGAGCTGGGCGAACTGGATTGCTGCTGGGGCGAGGCTGTGCGCAGGGTTTTGTGCGCCGCGAGTCACGTGCGCTCCATACACTCGGTGCGCGTGTGTTCGTGAACCGAAACATCGTTCATAAAGCAAAGCAAAATTTGTTCTCAAATGGTGTTCGTAGACCGATTTGTTCGTGAACCGAGGTACCACTGTATATATATATATATATATATATATTCATACAACAACTTCAATTATTTTATAAATAAGAAATTGATGTCATCCTCTTTACAATTTAATAATGCATATTTACTGATTATAAATCTTTGATAAAAAGCCATTCTTTAATTCTTGAATTGGATCAGTGAGATTAATTTAAGAGCAGAAGATATCACATGACAAACAAGTTCACTGGTATGATGAGACTTCCATTCTGTAACTTGTAATTTCCTGAAGTGGACAATGTGAAATGTAAAGTTAAGCCTTAAACTAAATATAATATCCAAAATAATGATGATAAAGATAAGAAGAAATAAAAATAATAGGAGAGATCAGGATTACTTCTTCACAATATTAAAAAATTTTATCAATTTTGAAATTGTCATTGCTGATCTACTGAATTAGATTAAAATCAAATTCTTTAAGCATGCTTTGTTTCTATAATTCAGTAAGATTTTAGAGTTTGAGACTTTCAGCGTGAGAGTTCAACATCTCAAAAATATCTTCATATATAACTTTCAAATCAAGTTGCTATCATACAGAGTTCTTATTGCCTAAGTAACAAAAAAGCACATATGGTAGTAAACTTGATTTTGAAGGCAATAGGATCGATTTTTAAAGTGATATAGGGGTCTTAAATAAGCTATGAAGAAAAGACAAACTTTCTTCCAGATGCCCTTTATTGCTGTCAGCAGCTTTTCTCTATGAATTCCCTATAATGCTTGATGCATATAGAATATTGAAGGTCTTCCAAAATCTTCAATAGTTTATTAAATTTTATATTGCTTTCTCCTGTACTGGATACTAAGGAGTAAGGTAGTTCAATGCCCTTCGCATGCCATTGACACATGCAGTGAAGTCTTCTTTTCTTGTTTTATGTTTCTTTCCTGCTGGAAATAACTAAATAGCATATAATATTCCAGCACTCATCACAGGCCACCTATACCTATAATAGATTGGCTATATATTGGCTATATATATATATATATATATTAATTGATTCAATGAGTCAGGCTAAATCTGTATTGAAGAAATCTGGAATTGAACAGAATTTAGGTGGGATCTTTAGGATGAAATGCATTCTACATAATTAGCTCATTTATTTAATCTAATCCGTGGAAGAGGATTTGGATTTTCACCCAGAGGCCAGACTCAAATCTGCTCCTAGCTCAATGGATGGAAATGGGTACAATTCTGTGCAAATTAATCGGGACAAGAACTAATTTTTAAATAAATTCAAATCCAGTCATCACAAGAGTAGCTAAATGATCTATTAGCATATTGAAATAAGTATCAATATGTTTTGACTTGTTTATCATTATCACTTCCTAGTGTGTTAAACAGTAAAGTTTGCATTTTGATGCAATAATTTTGATTTTGTTAATTTTTGGTTTAACAAGTTTAAATATAGATATAACACCAAGAAAGTGATTAAAAATTATTGCTCTTAAAAGAATATACAGCTATGAGTCTGAAAGACATTACTGAAGCTGTTTAAGTTGGAAAATCAATGTTTCAAGGATAATTCTTTGAAACATTGATTTTCCAACAAACTGCTTGAACTTTTTCTTTAAAACAAAAGGGAAAAATATGGTTGAAAATTCAAAACAATCACAAAAACTAATGAATTATTATTATTAAAATATAGAAAAATTAAAACTCTCAAAACATTAGCAAAGATCTTCTAAAAGAAATGGTAGCAGCAGGGATTGTTTTGGATTCTCAACTATATGATGACTTCTTGAGATTGGTAGGATACAAGGAAATTAGTGAAGAAACTTCTAACCAATGCCATGAAGAATAAAAAAATTGATGTAGACAGAGTAACACAAAACTTGGACCACTAACAATTAGAAGAATATGAGTTTTACAATGAGACTCATTTCAGTGTGCAAGCTATAACTACAATAGTTGTGAAAAACCCCAGGTAAACTTTTCTACTTGCACTAGACCAAGAATACTTCTCTCCATTGAGGGGAAGAAAAACTCTGAAAAATATGTTGATATCATTGGAAAAAATTTTATCAATCTTGCTTCATGTCACATTTCAAGCAAAGTGAAAAATTTTATATAATAATAAGAAATTATTGTTTTAGAATGACCAGGAAATTCACAAGATTTAAATCTTTTAGGGCCAGTTGCACGAGTCTTAATCTGCAGATTTAGCTTGCTACATTGTATGAGATCAAATATCTAGGATAAACTGCTGACTAATTTAACCAACTGATTTTGGGCGGGTTAAAATTTATTCTACAGATTTTTCAGCCAACTACTATGGCAGAATGCAGCAGTTCCGATTCCTAAGCAGAAAATCTCAATTTAGATTATATGGATTATATATGTCTCAATTCAGAATGAATATTTCTGAAAAAGATAGATCATTTACCCTTCACAAAGATATATTTCATGTGAAATTTAGTTTAAAGAAATTCAACTGTCAAAGATAAGTGAAATATGACTTTATATATTTTATTTTAAATTTATAAGTGAATTGTTACTAACATATTTGATAAAACATATACACATGTATGTGTATGTATTATAACAACATGTACTGACCTATAAGAATAAATATTAGAAAACCAGAAACACAGACCTATATTTTCGGATCAATATTAGACCTATTATTATAAAGTATTTGGGTATTATGCTAGTATATGCTTAATCATACACATACAGTATTTGGTGAATATTTTTTAAAATAATGAAAGTTGAGCTGTAAATATTCAAAAACAGTAAATAACTTTAATCGGCACCTTTACATTCAAATAAGTTGCTATGGTAAAATGCATGCGCAGTAACTATCTTCACCCTATCTGGTTGATAGCTGACTTATGCTGCATGCAACACACTGTACTTAATCTTTAGATTTTTGAATGGGTTAAAGTTATTCTATCGATAACTATTCTGCAGATTAAATCGAATATCATGAACCGGCCCTTAGAAAATTTGTAAGTAATTGTAAAGGGAGAATAGGAAAATTGGCCTGCATTACAAAGAAACTACTGGTAAAACAATGTTATAAAAATGTGATATGGGGCAACCTTATCTATTAAGCACTTTAGACACAGTGCCTAGGCCTATGAAAATTTTAGGGCCTAAATAAAAAAAAATTGGATTAACAAAAAATTTTTACAGGAACTGAGAGGAAAATAAAATTTTGAAATAAAGATTTTTTTATATTTTAATTTTCGAAAATTATAAACAGAAATAGATTTATTTAACAACAATTCTTGAAACAAATTATAAGGGATCATACTTGTATAAAAATTACATTCAACATAAGAGTGGTTATTAAAATATGTTTACTTTGTGGCATTTTTTAATTTGTAAATTTTTTCAAAATTTTATCAACAAGCAGTTGTTTTAATATTTCACTTTCTATAGAAAGTAGCAAATATATTATTGGGTTGATAAAACAGTTTTTGGAATGATGCTTTTCTATCACTAATATGTCAAAACAGGATTTTGAATACCTAAATGCCTAGGGCCTACATAAGTGTTAATGTGACACTGGTGTGGTATCATGATGAGGAGTAAAGAAAATGTGTGGAAATCTTATTGATTCCACGTCCTAAGGCCGGCCGCAAACTAATCGATATTGCAGCTATCCAGTCGCCTTCGACGTCGTACCGTACGACTTGTCATCGCATACTCGTTGCAGCGACATCGTAACCTCCGATGAAAAAGAGGCGGAGCAAGCAACTTTCCCAACATCAAACATGTTAGATATTTGGTGCAATGGGACATGCGCAGTGAAAACTTTGGAAAGTTGAGCATGCGTATTTGGATATTATTGTTAGTTTGTCAGATTAACTACATTTATTAAATAAATTTGAGATTTTAAACTAAATTTTATTTATTTTTATTATTTAATGATGTAATTTTAATCAAAAATTTAAATAATAACAATAATAAAATTTATATAAGAAGAAAAATTCACATTATCTAAAGGTAAATGGCATTGTTTTAAATGCTAATAAATATTTGGTTGGAGAATAAACAACTATTCATTCTACTAGAATTGAGAAATTCAATCATTATTGAGATTAAGAAAAAAAAAAAAACTTTTTGTTTGTGTTATAATTTTATTCTTTTTTGAACAGCTCACTAATAATATATATATATATACAATATATAAAGATAAAATGAATATGCAGTGCAACGGAAGCCACTAGCATTGTCATGTCTTCTCTATACATCGGCATTATTCGATATGTAAACAAATGATCGAAAAATGTTAATTGGCTGTGAAAACAACGTCATGAGTGACGTCGTTTGACAACCTCCTCGAAGATCGCATCCAGTGACGTCTTATGAAATGGTCACATGACTGGAAAATCGCAATGATGTCAGATCGCAGTCGATGTCGCTAGCATTGTCATATCTTCTCTATACATCGGCATTATTCGATATGTAAACAAATGATCAAAAAATGTTAACAGATGTTCGAAAAATGTTAATTGGCTATGAAAACAACGTCATGAGTGACGTCGTTTGACAACCTCCTCGAAGATCACATCCAGGACGGTCTTATGAAATGGTCACGTGACTGGAAAATCGCAATGATGTCAGATCGCAGTCGATGCCATCGACTAGTTTGTGGCCGGCCTAATGTATTCAACAACTAATACAGACTAAAGGAAGACGTTTCATATTAAAATATTTTTAACAATTTATGGAATAATAAAAATTCACTTAAAATCTGAAAATTTGCTGAAATTTTCCTTTGCCTCAATTAATTTGCATAGCACTTTATGTTTCAGGACAAAGTAACCTACATATATGCAAGATACAAATTTTTCTTAGCTTAAGATACCAAATTATTGATAGCATAAAAGCAGCACAACAGAATGTAGAGATTAATTTGCTCACTTTGATTAATAAATTGGGTCTGGGACAATGACATAAGTACAGGATGACACAACATGAAATGACAAATTGGGGGATTTCTGTATTTAATTATTTCTTAATATTTAGATAAAAAATTTGATTAATATTTCAGAAAGTAATATAAATCATTGGTGCCACTTAATTTATTACTCCAAAAACATAAAAAGATCTGATTATTTGCTATATTAACAATCTTTGGAAAAGTTTGCTTGTCTAACAGGTAATTATTGTCCAAATATCGGATAACCCTGTTACTAGTACATAATAGTTTTATTGCTTAGTATATCACTATAAGAAACAAAACTGGATATTTATAAATCATTCCATACTGTACCAAATGATACAACAATATTTCATATAATTTATAATAAACAAATTACAACAAAAATTATTTTTTTTCTTTAGAAAGAGACCCTCTCTGTCTGCTATATATGGGAATGTGCTCATTAATTATATAAGTGAGAAATTGTATATAAATAACAACACCAAACTTGGAGATTAGTATTTACTATTTATAATCGAGTTTGCTCTATTCAACTCGTCAATATGAATAAGAAATTAATGTCTAAATTTGTAAACTAATTTTATTTTGGCATTTTATTATCAAGTTATTTACTAATATACTCATAATTCAAGTTTTATACTATGAAAGTAACCATTAATTGCTGTAAACATTATTTATATATAAATTAATAATTTAAAAGTACTTTATCTGCTATTTAATATTTTTCTGAAGTATATACAATATTGATAGAGAATTTAAAATTTAAGTTTTTTAAAATGTTAATTTTCAGAAACTTATAACTATTTTGAAAACAATTTATAAAATAACTTTCAAATTTCCTTACAGGATGGGGTTGATTTCTCCAAGAATCAAATTCATCATCCTTCACCATATCCTTCGGACCATTTGATACTGAAATATAAAAAACAGAAAAAATAATGAATTCAGTAAATTTTGAGAAAATTTAAATCTTTTCACTTAAAAATTAATAACTATTTTAATCAATTATAATTCTTGACCAAAATATTTTCATTCATAATAACACAGTCTTTTATGGGTAATTATATAAAAATTTTTCTTTTAAATAACCATTTTCATTCTGCTTTATTGTAAATTAAGAAAGAAAATACAAATTCAAGAGCACTTTCAGCCTTGCAGCCAGAACAACTGATCATTAATACAATCACAGAAGTTTTTAAATATAAAAAATGAATTAAACATTCAATATTGTGCATAGCAATGAGTTACTGCATAAGGAAATACATTATTATTATACAAAAAAAATTTGAGAAAAGCATACATATGCATAAAATATAACCGAATGAGTTTTCATAGTTAACTAATTACAAATTTTTAAATATTAGCAGTTTTTACAATGGGCATGCTTCAAAACAGCTAGAATTCATGGGTAAAAAGATCAGTTTATCAGAATAGGTTGTTAAAAATATTTTAGCTAGGTATAATGTACCATTTCCATAAGGTGCTCAAGTCTTTGGATGATATTGATCACATTCTTATTCTTTAGTTTTTTTATGTATATGTAACACTTCAGTTATTTTTGTTGGCTTACAAATCAACATGGTTTACTATTTTGGCCTGGCTCAACTTGATATTAATAAATAAAAAAAAAAAAAAAAAGCTTAGTTAGCCCATTTTTAAATAGAAGGCAATTGAGGAAGGTTCAAACTACAAAACATCTTCAACTGTAAAAGGAACACAAAGGATAGACCAGATAAAGAAAAAAAATGAAAAAGAAATATCAATGTATGTGATACTTTGATACAACAAAGATACCTTGTTGGATAAAGAATATATTGTCTAAACAATAAGATTTATGCAATAGGAGCAACATGAATATCAGGTAGAATCATGCCATAACAGTTAAATGTGCTGACCATGCAATCCAAAGAAACAACAACTGAGCATATACATAAAGAAAAACTAAGGAATAGGAATGTGATCAGTGTCATCCAACCTGAACACTTGAGCATCTCATGGAAATGGTACATCATATCTAGCTAAAATATTTTTATAACCTATTTCGCCAAACTGATCTTTTATCCATGAACTCTAACCTTTTTGAAGCATGATCAATGTAAAATCTGTTAATATTTAATAATTTATAATTAATTAACTACATAAAACTTATATTTTGTGCACACCCATTTTTAACATTTATATCTGTAGAAAATAAATACCACTTTTAATTTCTTACTTTATGAACATGCTCCAGGAATGAATGAACTCCTGGAGTGAGGAACTAACTGATTTTTTTGAGGTAGTATGTTTCTGGAATTTTATCTATGTATATATATATATATATACACACACACATACACATAAACAGTATTGTTAATTGATAATGCAATGGGACATGTAAAAATACCCAGAATCAGTCAGAAATTCCCAAAATTTATTGATTTCTTGCTACTAATGTTTATATTTATTAAGATAATGTATAGCATCCTAGTAAAGTACACAAAACTACAAGAATCAGACAAAAGAAAAAGATGCTTTCCATATATCAAACCATTAGATTAGGGACTCTACTTATTAAACTGTATTGACCAATCACAGAATTTACAGATTAAATCACTGTTGTAAGTATTAATGAATAGTCATAAATCAAAGCAACTGTAAACAAGAACTAATTGTATTTATACAAAATATTCAAATAAACATTCACACATAAGTGAATACTACAAATTGAAAAGTATAAATTGAACTAAATTTTAAAATTTTTTTTTTAATTTTTAAAAAACATTAAAATGTTTTGTTTTTAAATTTTAATTTAAAATAAAATACAGGAATACCTCGATTATCGCGGTTATTGTTGCCACGAAAAATACCGCAATAATCGAATCCGCGGTAATCGGGATAAATAATGTATGTAAAATGGGTGATCGTTGCCAAGGATTTTTCAAATCTATTGATTAAATTTTATATGAGGTAAAAAAGAAATCTGTTAAACGTGCTAATCTTTTAAGCTGATCATTACGTTTCTTCTTAATAGCTGTAGACTTGATATCATCCTTGTTTCTTTTAGCATTCATTGTAGGGGTAAATAAGAAGAGAAATAAATAGCCACATGCAGATTCTCCTCTAGAGATCCCGGTGTCCCAATGCAGCTTCCTTTTAACATCTACTCAGCACATTTACAATATTGATAAAATGATAATTTTGGCGCCCCGATACGGTGCATCGTTTGCTTACCGGGTTTAAGCTGGCCTTGTCCACATTTACTTCGGGCAATGGCGGACAGTTACTGATGAGCAGTGAGTAGGTGCCCTCGGATAAAAACGAAGTGCTTTAAGAGAGCTACTTGAAGGGTAAATGTAATTCTGGTTACATATGTAGTGGGCTACATCTCGAAACCGCGATAATTCGAATTTTGATCGCAATAATTGGAATTTTGGTATCAAATTATAAACCGCGATAATCGAGGTATTCCTGTATTTTAATTCTGTTTTAAAAACAAACAGGAAGAAGGAAGTACTTTCATGTAAACAATCCTCATCAGCTTGCAATTATTAAGCTTAAGGGCTAGCGTGCATGGACGGTTTTTCAACCGCTTAACTGAGGTGGGAATTTAGCCACTTTTATATATCTCATAGATTTCAATGGGAACGAGTGGGCAGGCGGCGAAAAAACTGCAACATGCTCTATTTTCAAGGCAGTGCGATAGCTGCCCTTCAGAATAGAACAAGTACAAACACATGGGAGCGCACACACAGACAGTTACCACCGCTTCAATAGCTTTCTCTCATTCATTTAGGTATTATTCTCATATTTGTGCTTATGTATGTGATATCAAAACGCATTATGTATAACAATTCATCAAATGAATTCCTTGACATTCTAAAATATCCAAAAAAAATTTTTAGAGTAAAAAAACAAAATCATTGAATAAATTGCAGAATTGTCCATTTAATATTCGTTGGCTTAATAATGGATGCAGATCTTTTCTGTCTATGCCATTTTCTTACTGCAGTACTAAAGCACATATAGCAACCTTTTCCATCAAGTCCATTTTATCTTTTGCAAGTGAATGTATTTTGCAAGAGAGAAGCCGTATTTTAACCGCTCATGCGCCCACTTGAAATATCAAGTGGCCAAACAGCTGCACAGTGAAAAATCGTCCATGGGCATTAGCTCTATAAGAATGACATTCAAAGAGTATAATCAATTATTGTTACAAAAATACACAAGCTCAAATATTACATAATAAATAATCCAAAAAACTATGTGCTCATTAATAACACTAATCTGATGAAATAATAATAAATTAACATATAAACTGGGATAAAATTATAATTGTTCATAATTTCCTAATATATGAAGCCCTACTTATATGCATAAATGCAATTTGTACAAAAATTTTTATTTATTATCTTTACTTTACATTTACAAAAATGTTTATAGAGAAAAATTTTTAATTTAACAATATATGCCTTACTGACAAAGAAGAAAAAACATGCCAATGATAGAGACATCATAAAACTTACTTGTTAGACATAAATGGAAGGAAATGAGGATAAATCTGAATTTACACAATTTGTTTTAGATGAATCATTAAAAAGTGAATGTTCTAAACAAGTTGATTTTAATCTCTGTGTATTTGAACTCCATGAATTACTTTTTTACTGTTATTTTCTACTGAATACAAGTTAAGTAAGTATACAGTAAGACCCCGTTTAACACAGCGGATATGTTCCAAAAAAACCAAACGCTAAACGAAACAGCATTAAATGGAGTCATCTGAACACACAAACTTTGGGAATAGGTGAAATGAGACAGTGAATAAAAAATATGCATATCTTTTTTTTATTTTGTAATATGTATTATTACTATTTATTACATTAATTATAGACATTTTTATTACTAATATCGATTTGTATTCATAAATCATTTATGAAAATCAAAAATATTTGAGTAAATAATTTGTTTCTGATGAGGTAGGTTCTTCCTCATTTGCTATCTTGTTTTTTCATTAAGAATTATCTAACGAAAAATTGTTTGCCTTTTCCTCTTTCATTCAGCAATCAACTGTCGATAGTAACATTGCATCCATGAACTTCATCTTGCCTTTGAACTTCTATCAAAATTTGGATCATTTTGTATAAACTGATCCATAATTTCTGTAACAGTGGCTAAACTTTAACTGTAAAATAACATTGATGAACGATCATAAATATGAACTGTGACCACAGAAGACTTTCGTATGTGTTGCACTGAACTAATATCAAACGCATTGCGAGTCGGCATAGGAGTATCAAAGCAACAAATCAGTACGATTTTGGATTTATGTAAGTATAACTGTTTGAAAACCGCGCCAAAGTGAATCAATAAAAAATAGAGAATTCGAAAAAATCATGTTATATTGAAACAGCCTTAAACGGAGCATCATTAAGCAGGGTCTTATTGCACTTTTAAATGGTTTCAGTGATTTTCAAACAAAAAGAATATTACATAAAGTCAGATTATAGCAGAGACAAAAGACAAATGTGTAGGGCATGTAATTTTTATAAGCCCAATTAAAAATTATTATTAGCATAACAGCACTTCTGTTTTGTTGTCAGTATTAATTTATAATAAATATCAAAATGTGAAATTATTCTGTTGTCTTTTTAATGTTTTGTATGAAGTTTTAAAACAGCAAGAAGTTAATCTGGCCTTGACATCATATTCCATTAATTAATTTTGGATTTACTATAGGATTATCATGTTTCCAGAATTTTTTATAACCACAAACACCATTTTTGTTTTTATTTTTTCAATAAATCTTATAAAGTCATTTATAAAATATTCAGTAACTATACCAATTTCAACATGAACAATCTCGAGAGACTCCATTTTGAAATTGATTGGAAATGTGTAAAAAAAAAAAATATGCTTCACATAGGATAAGTCATCCAAAGCAGTATTTTCTAAATTGTGGGTCCCAATCCACTAATGAGTCACAAGCTAATTTTTTTTGGGCCATGAAAAGTTTTTGAAGTATGAACATTTTTTAACCACCACAGCTCATGCACATTAAAGCTAGGTGAGTAGCAAATGTGTCATTAAAAAGTTGAGTTGCAGTTCTAAAAAGCTTGGAAAGTGGTAATCTAAAATACATCATGTAAATGCAGATTAGAAGTGATTGAGGATACAGGATAGGAAAGAAAAGCAAACCTTTTATCTATATATATATAAATCTATATGTCTGAATATGCTAGCCTAGAAATGGTGTAGTGGAGAAATGCAGCAACAAAACAATTTCAGTGAGATGAAAATCTCTTTCCAAAGCTGTGGTAAGCCAAATTAATGGTGTGTAAATATGCTTTAATATATAGTTACTAGCAAAGTGTGCCCAGGCATAATTTGTAAACTTATAATATATTAAGAAAAATTTTGTTTTATTTGCATGTTGATTTCTTCTACAGTTCCAGTCTTTTAGTTGTTCTTTAATAAAACCCTCATTTTTCAGAAGATTCAGGAGCTTATGAAATTATATATCTTTCCACTTTTTAATTTGAAAAAAATTTACATGGAGGAACATTGAAACTTATACAATAAAACCTGTCTAAGCTGGACCCTGTACAAGAAAGGAACTTGTTCATCGTGGAAAATTTTTTATTCCCAAACAACTTCCATAGAAATAGCAAAGAAAATATCTGCATAATGTGGAAATGGAAAGTATTTTAAAATTCTACTGAAAACTTTTTCATTGTGGAAAATTTTTTATTCCCAAACAACTTCCATTGAAATAGCAAAGAAAATATCTGCATAATGTGGAAATGGAAAGTATTTTAAAATTCTACTGAATAAAAAACATCTGTATAGGATAGAAAAATAATAATTTTTCTCTCAAATAAATTTTCATTTTAGAATTAGAATATGAAACTGTCTATTCTGAAACTGAAAATTACTGTTAGTTATAGTAATTCAATTACAGTACTGCATATTATTTAATTAAACTGCCAAATACAAGTATAATAGAAAATTAACAATACTGTATTTGAATAATCTTAAAATATTCTTTTAATTGGGATCAAACTTAGTCTGGGCTGAATTTTGGCATTTATCAGGCTGTAATATGCAGTGACATAACCTTTAATTAATTTCAATTTCGTTTTCTATTCTTGTCTGGGAAGTTTCATTTTCATTATCACTTTTACATTTTTTTTCTTGAAATAATCGGACAAAAGATTAATATTTTATCATTTCAATTGAAAATAGATCTCATCAAATGTAAACAAACCTAAAGAACTGGCAGTTAAATTCAAATGTGAAAAAAATCTCAAGTTTATGAAATTCTGAAACACAAGGATAAAATAAAAGAATAGCTAATATGTACAATCATGGAAAGAGAAGCATATATAAGTAAACATACAAAACAAAAAACTCTTAATGAAATGTGGAAATCAAAATAAACTTTTGTAATTTTAAAATAAAATTTGTAGTTCAGCCCTACTTGTTGCATATTTTCCTAATACAGCATTATATGTCCAGTTTATTTGCTTTTCAAAAATATCCTATGCATTTTATTATATAGGATAATACAGTAATTTGGTGTTATATTTTATTTATATATTACTAAAATAATATAGTGTAAATGTATTGAATTTTTTTTATGCCAGAGTGAAATCTGTATAAGCTGGAAAACTGTCTGAATTGGAAAAATTTTCTGGTCCCTTGGGATTCCAGTTTAGACAGGTTTTACTGTAATGATGAGATATGATTTACTATACCTATCGAAAAAATGATCATTTTATTGTTCTTCATTGTATTGTCCTCAGAAAGAATTTTTATTAATTGGAAAATTATTTCATGCACTGATTTCATTTGATATATTTCAATAAACATAAATTTTGATGTTATAAATTCGTAATTGAATTACAACTGATAGAAATTATTGTTCTTTCTGAATTTATTAAAATATAAAATCACATAATCATTTATCAATATTATATCACAATGAAGTCATTGACATGTTCATGTGATGTCATGTCATGATGACATCATGGATTATCATTGCAAGACCCAAAAATGGGTGTTTTAATGATAATTCAAACAAAATCATTTTGCCTTATAAATTATCAATTATACCATCTGGAATTCATTGATTTTTTTGTGTCCAATTTTAAGGTAGATTTAAGCCAGAGTATTAGGTCACAATGACATCACACTATGTTACATTGTGATGTCATGAAAGATGATGTCAATTAATAAATTTAGCAAAAAAAAAAAAACTACATATAGTGCCATCTATTAATTAAATTGTTAAATTCTATGGAATTTTTTAATTGTTCAATAATTGTTTAATAATGAATGTTATAAAAAATCTCCAAATAGACTAATTAATTAAATTGGACAATTGCAGGGCATCATGCCAAGTTTGACAGCTATAGCTTCTACTATTTAGGAAATTACTTGACACACACATACAAACCAACAATCAAAAATATACTATGTATATAAGATAATTCCATGATGCTTTTAATTAAATATAGCAGATAGTAGTTTAAGGAAATTTATATTTATAGTTATAACTTTGACTTTTATAACTATTATTATAACAACCAAGAATTAATTTTTTTTTTTTAATATATACACTCCAGGTATAAAGAATTTGTTAATTTATTTTATATTTTTGAAACTGGAATGTGAAGTGAAATTGGAATTTAAATAGAAATCAGTTTTATTATTATTCTATTATAATATTTCTTATGTAATGTAATGGACAAAATTCACATGATGTCATGGTCACTTGTCTTAGTGAAAACATTCAGTGGCTTGCTTAAATTTAAATGATAATTCGTGTTGTGCGTTTGGTTGCAGTAACATGAAAGATTCATGCAAAGAAAAAGAATATCGTTTCATAGATTTCCCCATTCAAATCCCAAATTAATGAGAGAATGGCTTGTGGGTTGTATTTACCTCATTTTTTGATGAAATAATCAGTGAAACTTTATATGTTATTTTCTTCATTTCAGCTTTTACTTCAGCAATGATAAATTCATCATTGCTATTCACATGAAAATGAATATCTTGAATAAATTTTTCCTTAAACATAATAGCTCCCCTTTTTATTTTCTTGAAAGAGCTTTCTGGAGCAGTTTACAAGTTCACTAAGATTTTGGCAATAATCCATAATTTGGAAGTACAAAATTTGTTAAATTTAATGGAACATCTAATAAAGAGTGAATAAGTATACAAAGTCGCGGATTAGAACGAATGTCAATATTATTAATTACAAATTACTACTAATGGTCTAACGACTTTGCAATCCAGAGTTTGGCCTGAGCTCAGGTCTTAACTAAACTCTAACTTAATTATAGCAAAGTCGCGGATTAGAACAAATGTCAATATTATTAATTACAAATTACTACTAATGGTCTAATGACTTTGCAATCCAGAGTTTGGCCTGAGCTCAGGTCTTAACTAAACTCTAACTTAATTATATTTAACTTCAAAATAATCTAACAACAATTAACGTTCAGCCAGCAAAGCAAAACCAGAAATCAGAACTTACAACTGGAAGTACCAATTGAGTGTTAGAACAAAAACAAACAAACAATATGTTAGAAACTTATGCTAATAAATTGAAGAAATTCTCAAACAAGTTAAACTGGAAGTACCAATTGAGTGTTAGAATAAAAACAAACAATATGTTAGAAACTTATGCTAATAAATTGAAGAAATTCTCAAACAAGTTAAATGACAAAAAAATATAATTTATTAGACTCAAAACACTTACAAAAGTGTTAAATGACAAAAAGATATAAATTTATTAGACTCAAAACACTTACAAAAGTGTTAATAAATGCTTTATAAACGATAATAAAGCAACTATCAATTAATCAACAAAACTTGTTTAATCCAACAATCACTTATTCACAAAAAAGAGAACCTTAAATACTACTTAAATCTACTATCTCCACCACCAATACAAACAAACTTCAAATAATCGTCAATCTTTACAAGAAACTCAACTGTCACTTCGCCAAATTATTCTGAATTAAAGACATAAATTAGTATTGTATGAGATAAATATCGGATTTTATATTGAATTTAGTTGCAGTGAAACAAGATTATGTTAAAATTGAAAATTTGTTATTAATAAAGAATTAACAATTTAATATGTCAATTTCTAATCTGTCAATTTCTAAATTGAACTAATAAACTAAAAATAAAATAGAACTAATAAACTAAAAATAATTAAATATAATTAAATATAATATTAAGAAGAAAAGCTTAAAATAATTTCACAATGTGCAGATCAGGAATTCTCATGAAAATATTTTGTATGGCTATAGCAAGTTTCTAATGGCCATGCTGATTTTTTTCTAAATATTGATATAAGTGGCCAGATGGCATTGTAATGAAGTATTTGCATACTAAGTGAAGGAATGAGTCTAATTTGGATCTTATTCTTTTGAATTACATTTTTCAACTTTCCATTAACTCCATCATGTGTGATGACTAAGCTACAATTGGACTTTGAAGTGTTGCTACAAAAATATCCTTTACAAGTTTAATGGAATAATTAACCTAACTGGATCCCATAGCTCCAATTTTCCAAGAGGGGTCCAGCTATGGTAAACCTATTCTTCATCGTTCTCTTAATTTATTACTATTTTAACCATTTTCTAATGGATTGTAAATTGACTGCAGCAATGATGAGATTAATTACATAATTGAATTAATTAAAATTTGATAAAAAATTATCATAGAAACTTGCTGCTCTTAGTGCTGTTTGATTTATGAAATACAAATATAAGTATAAGCAGTTGCGAATAATATTTTACAGTTAGCTTTATCAAAAATCTGGACTCCAGGTTTTGGGAATTGAGTCTACAGATGGAAACTTTCCATGATGTAGAAAAGTGCCCATTTTTGAGACCATTAAATAGTTTTGTTATTAAAATTGGTGATAATTTAAAGATTTCCTTTACAATCTCTGCATTAAATGAATCATGTTCTGGGGCTTTTGATTTTTAAGGTTTTATATAATATCAATTTCTGAGATAGTGAAAGGGAGATCATCATCCACTTCATATCATTGTTGCTCACATAATAAAAGTGATAAATTCACCAGACACACTGAATCTATGCTGTTGGTTGGAAAGAAATAATCCAATAAAATTTCTGTTGATTCTCCACTAGTTATGCTATGATTATTGTTACTATCAATGATAAGTTATTTGCATTGTATATTGCTGCTGTTATTTTTTAGAAATGAATATACTCTATTCCATCAACTAAGCTTTCGAAGAACAAGTTTTAGTATTCCTAATTAGGTTTTGGTATTTCCTCTTTTCTTCTTTGTAATGTGTGTATTATAACTGTTGTTCATGATTACCACATCTCTGAAACCTTCTCGACAAGTCATTCATGATCACTACAAGTCAAAGAAGATTGTCACTAATCTCCTTTGACATGTGAATCTCTCACTTCACCAAGACACTGAGTTTTTGAATGGCTTTATTATAGGTAAATTTCTGTCACAACAATTAATGATATACTTAATTAACATGTCAATGAAATGATCTATTGGAAATATATAGGGTGAAGAAAAACTTTGCTGTAAAGTTTTTGCATACTGATAGAGGGCATCAAAACAAGATGAAAATATCAATGAACATATGGTCTAAATGGCACCTTTTTTGAATTAGGACCCTTTAAAGCTAACCAATCACAGTTGAGCACACAAAGTACTCGTCATATTGCTCTTGATTGGGATTGGCTAGCTTTAAAAGGACCTAATTTGAAAATGGTGTCATTTAGACCGTGTATTCTTTGATATTTTTGACTTGTTTCGATGCCCCCTATCAATATGCAAATCTTTACAATGAAGTTTTTCCTCACAATTGTATAGAAGAGTAAGTAATTTAATTCCTGAATTCCATTAATTTAGTCTAAGTGAAATTAAGTCCAATTTGCTTTATGAATGTTGTAGTTTTTAGCATTCATGTAATTTGGTTTGTTTTATTTTTTGTGTTAGTGGTTATTTGAAATTTAATATATTTGTATGCTGATAGGGGTTCAGCCAACAATGTTTCCCATTGTCTAATATTTCTTCCTATTATTCCATTCGATAATGTGAGGTCAATATAGCTTTCTCCTTGGTGAGATGAGAATGTAGGTTGACCTTTAGGCCTCGCACCCACATGCAATTATCAGTCGGTCAACTATTTAATTGCAGGAATGAGAACAAATGATTCCTATGAGACTGCATCCACTAATAACTCTTTTGTTGGCAGACTAAATAATAGGAGTCCTTTATTCTCACTCTTACAATTAAATAGTTGACCAACTGATAATTGCATGGGGGAAATTACAATTACAATTAAACTCTTACAATTAAATAGTTGACCAACTGATAATTGCATGGGGGCATGAGGTCTTATGGTTAAGTATAGTGATATTATTTGTTGTGATGAATTCCAGAAACTTTCTCCCACTTAAATTTTCTACTCTCCCCTTGACAGGAAATCTGCAATTTGAATCAATACTAATAATCATTTGACTATCAGTAAAGTAGTCATATTTATAATAATTTGTAGAATGTTTATTTGTTCCTCTATATTTCCCAAGAGTAGGAAATATGTGAAATTAATAATGAATTTCTGCATTTCAAGTTCTATTAAAACTGATATTAAATAAATATCAGAAAGATCTGGTTAAGTGTGGATATAATCTATGGGTTAGAGATGACAATAGTCATGGCAATTTTTAATGTACGGCAGCCAAGTGTTCTTGGAAAACTTAAAATATGATTGGTTGCATAGGGCTACTGTAACTAAATAAAGTTACAGTAGGTTCTTATTAATGTCGCCTTACTTAACATCATATGCTATTAGGTTGCGAGCAAAAACTAAATTAATAAAACATTAAAGTTTTTAAAATATTAGAATAGAAAAGGCCTATAATATTAAAACTATGACTATTTTATTATCAGTTGTGTATTTTACTAGGTGGTAATTTAGTATTAAAACTCTAATTTTAAATTTATAATTCAGAATAATTTTCTCTGTTAAAAATTATGGTTTAAATAACTTTCATCTTTAATTATAAGTAATTAGCATTTTAATCAAATTCCTTATTATTATATAATAGATTGACATCTTTGATTGTCTTTATAGTAGTTACATTTGGAATTACTGGTTTTTGTATTTTACATAAATATGCTTGTAAATGAAATTATTTTGATTGACTTCTAATTTTAATTGGAGTCCAAAATTATTTCAGTTATATTAACTACTAAGATTCAGTACATTCAGCAGCAAACTTATTAACAACTTTATTAAAAACTTAATATTTTCAGTTTTATACCATCTTCAGTCACTTCCAGAATCAAAGAATATTCGAAATTCAAATCTTGCTAATTCAAATTAATTCTATTATATACACAGCAAATGTTTACAAAAACGATTTTTATATATGCAGCTTCAATTTAACTTAAAGTGAGTTATCATTTACAAAATATAATTAACTAATTTTTTATTGCATTGAACCAAGCATTGGAATTCATTGGTCTATCATTAATTATATAATTGTTTCTTTTGTTGCAACTTCTTTCTGGGTTTTACATGTAGTTATTACGTTGGCTTCATTTCAATGAATTCTAATATTATTTTCATAATGTTTTCTTGATAGAGCAGTTGTTAGTTTAGCTGCCTTGATATCAGGTTTGATGTTCTTGTAACTTAACTCCAATGAACAGCAATTTTATGTTGAAAGATAAGTGTTTATAGAAAGTACTCACATAATCCAGTGATAACTCATTATTGTTTAATGATCCTTTAAGTTTTAAGAAAGTAACCTTTTATTTTTATTTTGAAAAGGCTATTATCTATTGTAGCAATGTAACAGGTTGGAATGAAGAAGTTAATAGAATTATGATAAATGGGGGAAGCCATGAATAGTCAAATGTAATGAAAATAACAAGAACACTTAGCAAACATGGTCAACTAAGCCACCAGACCAACCCACTAGATTACAAGAGAGTCAGTTTGTTAAAGTTCCTTACCACCTCACTTTATAACTCAAGTTATTCACTTCATGAAACAATTAGAAAAGCAGTAAGGAAGAAAAATAAAAAGATGTATATATAAGAGGGCAGACATTATTTAATGCCCTCAGAAATAAATAAATAAATAAAATAAACATGAGGAAAGTTTAAGGACAGAATTATATCAAGTACTACAGTATTATACAATTATTACACCAATGAACAGCAGTATTATGTAGGAATGACAAAATGTAATTTGTAGGATAACTCTGCAAAGAAGTTCATCAAGGCAACTAAACTAATGATTGCCCTAGCAAGAAAATATTATGAAAAAAATAATAGAATTCATTGGAATGAAGACATACAGTATTAACTATATGTAAAGCCCAGAAAGAAGTTGCAATAAAAGAAACAATTGAAATTATTAAAAGGAAATATAAAGGCAATATAATTAATGATAGACTAATGGAAGAACTTTCCAATGCTTGGCTCTATACAATAAAAAATATTAAATCAATTTTATTACTAGAATTGTAAAAACATTTAGTGAATTATTATTTTGTAAATGATAAACCACTTTAAGTTAAATTGAGGCTGTATATAAAAATTGTTTTTATAAACATTTGCTGTGTATGCAATAACATTAATTTGAATTAGTGAGATTTGAATTTCGAATACTCTGTGATTCTGAAAGTGACTGAAGATGGTATAAAACTGAAAATATTAACAATTTTATTAAAAACAGCAAGTTTACTAATCAATGTGCTGACTTTTAATAGTTATTTATTTCTAAAATGATTTTAATCAGTTTACTAATGTAATCTATTTGATTATATTAAATTCATTTTAAAAGTACATTTCATCATTATTTTTTATATGATTATTATAAAATATTGTTGTCTTAATTTATTATTAACTAAATTATTTTAATATTTATGAAACTAAAACTTTTAATGTCAAACAATTATTAAATTATAGTATGTTATAGAAAATTTAGGTATTTAAAGAATCAATTATTATAGAAAAATTAGACAAATATGAAAACATAAGTAAATATAAAAAATTTTCATCAGTATGTAGTTAAACTGTTGGCTAATGCTTCAGGGTGGAGTAGATAAAGTAGAGCACTAGGTTCAGGTACCTGTATAAATATTGCCTGACCTTGGCCCATACTTCTCTTTTTAATTTGAACATAGAGTTTTGTCTTATATTAAAATTGAATATTCTGTTTTTAAATTTTTCTGTTTATTTCTTTTAATAAATAATAAGTATTATTTTTTTTTACTTTTCATAATCTGGTTTTTTAAATACAATAAAAATCAGTTAATGGAAATCAAGGATATAGATTTCAATTTAATTGATTTTTTTTATTATAATACTACTATTAACAGTATCATTAGTTTTATAAAGTGGATAAATCAATTATTCAAATGCATAATTATAAATTCTAATATAATGATGGAAAAACACGAGTCATTTTTTAATCCATCATTGGGTGATTTTTCTTCTCATCATTTTTGCATCATCATTCCATTTATAAAAAATTAAAATAAATTTTTCTAAATTTGTTTAACATATTAATCAATTAATTAGTTGCTTCTTTTATTAAGTTTTAATAAATAGAATAGTATATTAATAATACATAAAAATTATTAATGATAATAATTAACATCAGCCAATTTAAAATTAATTTAGAAAAATTTTATTACATATAAACACTTACAAATTTGTTAGACTAAGAAATTTATTTATTTAATGATAACTGTCTGCTTTTTTTATGTCATTTTTAATTAAACCCAGGAGTGACAAATGCTAGATTCTTTTTCTGAATGCAAAAAAAATAAAAATGCTGTTATTAAATAATTTTTAATAAAATCTAAATAAAATTAGAATTTACCTACCAGGTCCTTCCTGATGTATTCATAAATTTTGCAATGCATGAAAAGGAACTGAGAAAAAAATCTCGACATTTGAAATTCTATACTTTATCACTTATGCAATCAAATTGCTTGTTTTGATAATTAATGATTTCAAAAAATAGCTTTGTGCTTTGTGGTGCTGCAATTGCCAATTTCATGTCATTTTGCAGTGTATATAAACAAACTTAAATTTTCAGTTATATTTACATAGGAAAACTTCTGATAAATTTTCCATTTTTAGATACTTTAATATATTGTTTGTGATTTTGGATTTTATTTAAGCTGTTTATTAAGTTTTAAATAATAATTATGATGTTCTAGATGCTGCTATTGTCTTATTTTATATACAGGGTGATTCTCAAGTGTGACAGGTAATTTTCTTTGATACTGCATTAGATAGGAAATTGATCTAAACTGAAAAATATTCATATTAAAATGATCTTTTATTTGATGTATGATTCGTTAAGTGACAGATTAATATTTACAGAATGTGACATCTATAAATAGGCAAAATTGGGGAGTATTTTAAAATTAAAAAAGATACCATTAAATTTCAAATTTTAATGGCACTTTTTTAACCACCAATAGAAAATAATTTTTTAGGTATAGAATGTTTAAATTCCAGGAAATGGCAAGCCACATAAATCTTCAGCAAGTGCATTGGTTTGATGCACAGCCTAGTGTCATATTGTGCAGAGTCCATTGCAGCATGGTTTGTTTATAAATGAAAATAGAAAGAGTTCTGCTGACCAATTTTTTGTTCACTCTTAAAGCAATAAATTATATTTGTGTTGGTGCAGCAAAAGTTTGAATCAAGAGAACCCCTTTCACCTTCAGTTTAAACAAATCATGCTGCAATGGACTCTGTATGATGTGGCTCTCTGCATCACTAGACTGTGCATGACGCTAATACACTCATTGCCTCCAAGCGGTTGGGCAAAGGTTTATGTGGCCATGCTATTTCCTGGATTTTAAATGCTCTGTACCTCAAAAATTAATAGTTTTTTAAAAAATGCTTCAAATGAATTTTGTTAATGAAAAAAGAATTTTCTATTGATGATAAAAAAAAAAGTGCCATTATTATGATAATTTTAAAGTATACTCTAATTTTTTCTATTTACAGACATCACAGCATAATAAATTATACATCAAATAAAAGATCGTTTTAACTTAGATCAATTTCCAATCTAATGCGATAGCAGAAAAAATTACCTGTCACACTTTAGGTGAATCACCCTGTATACTAAAAAAAATTTTGAAACAGTTTCACAAAAAAGCAGACTGAAATGGTTTAACAAATAGTGATACAATTATAAAATAAATAGAAGATAAAATAATAAACAATACTTAAAGAAAATGAGTATTATGATATAACTAGAAATGACATACAAGAATTTCATAAATTCTGATTCCAGTATCACAATATATAGCAAATACTAAACTTTCAACTTTTTTCTTTAAGGAAAAAAATCAAATTACTTTGTTATTATTAATTGTTAAAATAGAGAATTTTTGATTTGATTTATCATCATAATTTGCATATTATACATTCAATTAAAAAATATGTAAAAAAATAAAGATCTTTTCTCAGATGGAAAATGCTACACTAAAAACAAATAAACATAGAGAATATAAAAAAATTAGAATTTGAAGCAAAATTTTATATATCATCGATTTAGAATCCTTTAAAGTTGAAAAATTATATTTTGCACTTCCTGCAGTCATATTTTATTGTTCTTGTTTGTGTGCCACACCTATTTGTGCATTATTCAAAATGATCTTGGACCACCTCAGTTAATAAAATCAACCTCTCTGTTTACAAATGATATAGGAAGTGCATTTGTTTTGATTTTTGAAAAAGATTTACAAAGTAGATAAATTATTATATAGAACAAAATTTAATCATTGATTTTAAACAAATTACAATGAATAATTGATTGACAATGAGAGTTTTTCACAAAACAAAAAATGGTATATATTTATTGTTTGTTAAAATTTGTTTTGTTCATAAATTAAGGAATACCTGTCTTTTTATTTAAAAATGATAGAAATTCATTTCAGCATTTTAAAGTTATTCTGAATTAATATTTATATATTGAAAGTTCATTAAAATTGAGATTGAAAACTTACATCCTGTTTATTAAATTATTTATAAGCTCAATATCTTAAGCATTAGTATCCTACAACTAGCAAAATTTGTACACACTTTGATAATATTGAAAAAGAACTCAGATATATTAAATAGGCATTTATTAAACATAATTAAATTATAAGATGATAAACATTATAGTAAAAAGTAAAGGAGGATATTTAAAAATATTTTCTAGTCCAGATAATACTATATGCATACAAATATACACAAGCATGATGTGATTGAAATAGCTGAAAAGTGTAATTTTACTGCATATATTGTATGCCATATCTGGATGACAAGAAAGTGAAAAATGTACAAAATATGGAAATATATATTACATACTATTAAAAGATATTATATCTAACTTAGCATTAAACAATATATTGGTATTACAACACTGACTAAAGGATTGAATTAATTAGCATAATACTATACTACAGGTAGTCCTTGATCTACAATGGGTTCCATTTCATCTCCAATTGTAAGTCAATTCTGACGTAAGTTGAGGACTATCTGTACATTTAGACTGATAATCTCAGTTATATATTATAATTGAGATTATCAATCTAAATAAATCCCTATTAAATAAAAATACTAATATTTACAGAATGAAATCAAAATTATTGATAAGTTAGGGAAATGTAATTTAAGAATAGTAAACAAGTTCATACAGTTTGAAAAGGATATGATATAATAAAAAGAGAGGTGTGGATAACTTCTTAGAGGCTTGAAAATTCTTTATAATGAATGACAGTCATTTATCATTTTGATTATGCATTTTGCATTATCTTGATTTATATTATAGTTATACTTCTGAAAAATGAAATAAAGTAAAATGATGCAAAACAGGTTATTATTTTCTATTAGAAACTATTGAAATTCTAGAGATAAGTTTTGTACTATATATTTGAACTTAATATTCTTACTATTTTATCAATTAAATAAAGCACAATTTAATATCATATTAATTTGAAAATAATATGCTATTTAATTTTTTATTATGAAAATGTGACTAACAAAAGATTAATAAATCAAAGAAAATATAACTCGTAAAAGTATTCAAGTATATTTCATAAGTACAGTAAGACTCTGCTTAATGCTGCTCTGTTTAACGCTGTTTCATTATAATGTGGTTTTTTTTCAAATTCTATATAAATAGGACAGGTCAGAGTTAACTTCCTCACAAGTACGCTTTCTGCCATGCTTAAAACAAAGTTGTTTTCAGCAAGACATATGACTTTCATAATCTCGAACACAGGAAGGTGGCTATACTCCATTGAAGTTTAGTAAAATGCCAAAAATGATTTTACAGTTAATAAATTTTATATTTTAAATATGTGTGTTTGGAGATGAACTTTTACTGGATTTAGTATAACAGCAACCATGTTATAGAGTAATTAATGATCATACAATTGTGTTTCACATGTAAAAAAATATTTACAAATTTTTATATTTATAACAAATATTTATAATTTCATTTGCTTATTTCTTTTAAATATTAAACCAAACATTCTGTTAAGTATGAATATAAAATATTATTATTTTTTTTAAATTTGTAAAGTATCCAAGTATCCAATCAAAAATATGAATAAACAAGTCTATAGGCAGGTTATATGCATTAAGAAAGATTTATTACATATTGCTGTTGGCCTTCCAGCCATCATCAGTTGCTAATCCTAATAGAATACAATTGCAAATGCATAGAACATTTACAAGAATATTTCTTTTCAAACTGTTATACTTACGTAAATCCGAAATTGCACAAATTTATTGCTTTGATAATCCTATGGCCTCTTGCAAGAGCATTTGATTTCAATGCAGTGCAGTACATAGTTAAAGTCTGCTGTGGTCACAGTTCATATTTATGGTCGGCCATCAACGTTATTTTACAGTAATAAAAATAAGAGTTATTCCATTTTAGTTTTAATCTGAATGTTGCCACGTCAAACTATGGTTCCTTAACGTTTTTTTGAAGAATATTTCAAAAATTTAAACAGCTCTTTTATAGAAATTTACAAAAATCTTTTTAAAAAACTTTTTCATTTTGAAACTTACAATTTATAATTGAAAATAACTAATGAATAGCAGATGCAGTTCATTGTCATCATCATGCACAAAATATATAGTTGTTGTCATATTAATTTTTGTGTAGAAAAAAGAAGAGCATAATGATTACACATTGTTTGGTGAGTTTTTGGTATAACTTTATGTTAGCATAATGTTAAATGACTTCTTAATGAAAAAACAAAAAGTGTCAAATAAGGAAGAACCTTCCTCATCACCAACATAACAATTTATAATTGAAAATAACTCATCATCATGCATAAAATATATAGTTGTTGTCATATTAATTTTTGTGTAGAAAAAAGAAGAGCATAATGATTACACATTGTTTGGTGAGTTTTTGGTATAACTTTATGTTAGCAATTTGTAACACAAATTTTCTTAATGAATAGTTCTAATTCCCCACTTTCATACTGCACTAAGTTCTTTTGGTGCGATTAAATTGACAACTTGCTTGTTCTTCCTTAGTTCTTTATAAATTTATACAACTTCAGCAATCCTAACATGCTCTCCTTAAATTCTATTTCCCACTTATATTTAAAAATATTTTCTTATGTCCATATTAAAATCATTTGATGGCCACATTTGAGAAAAAGCTGGCATATATTGATAAAAATTATGTAAATCATTTTTACATAAAAATCCCTAAACAAAATCTTTATTTTACATAAAAGAAGTCTACTTAGGATTTTATGTCAGTGGAACAATTGCATATGAAGAAGAAGAAATTTGCAAGAAATTTTTATTGATGTCATGGATCTTAACATATTCTATGGTCATAAAAGCTGTTTTTCTATAGTAGTGATTCTTAATATCAGCATTCAGCAAACCTGCCCTAAGTAATTCACAAAATTACGAAATTTATGAATATATGTAATATAATTTTTAATAAAAGATATGTTCAACATAGCATGCATAATTTTTTATGTTAGTTTTAACATTGTGCCCCTTAAACATAATTGATTTTAGTGTTCTGCAAAAATTTTTTATAATTAAAAACAGATCTGTGACTTAGAAAAGGTTAAGAACCACTCTTCTACATATATTAGTATGATTGTTCATTCATTTTAGTTTTTCAATATATTCTTGGTTGTGAAACAGATTATTGTCAGTTACTATATGTCTTTCAGTATGTCAGTTACTATATGTAGTTAGTTTATACTTATTATATGTATTCAGATATAACACAATAAAAATGAAAATTTTTAAATTGTTTTGACAAAATATTCTAAAACATTCTATAAATATAACATTCAAGTTTTTATATGGTGTAAACTAACTTTAACTAAATCAAATTAAATCCTCCTTTTTGACCTTTTATATCTAAAAATATATAACTTTAAGGCAAAACAAAACATTTATTAAAATTTTTATTCCTTTTACATTTCATCATCAACTTTTATTTTGTCTTAAATAACATAGAGCACTTCACATGCAATAATCAGATTTTTAATTAAAAAAAATCTATTTGAAGTTTTCCATTAAAATATTTGTATATTTTGTAATATTATAGGAAACTACTTGCTTTAAACCAATTACAAGACATACAGCTCTACTAGCAAGTATATTAGCAAGTTATACCATAATAAATAAATAACTTTATACTTGCTAGTAGAGCTGTATGTCTTGTAATTGTATATTTTGTTTAAATTGATAAGAAACATTCCTTACATTATAAATTAAAGTGTATCAGTGGTTATCATAATACATTAGAAAAAAATTTCAAATTAAATGTTTTAAGTTTGTAATATTTAAATTCTGAAATAAGTTTCATTTTAAAAAATGCATATGTTTCATCTGTTTAACACATTTATAATTTCCATTATTCTATCTAATAAAAATTATAATATGTGAATGCATTAACAATTCCACAAATTCAGTTTTCTTAAATGATCAACATTAAAAATTAATTTTTCGTTATTCACCTGGTTTTTGAATAATCTTAGGTTATTCTTATTGAATTTAGCCTAGATTTAGCAGTAAATGACAAATAATTAAATGTAGATATTCCTCTATTACAATGAGATTATGTTTTGATAATATTAACACCGGTCAAAAAATCATTAGTTGAAAATGACTGGTAAGGTAGTACAGTGATACCTCGGTTCACGAACACAATCAGTTCCTTGACCCCAATGTTAAATGACTTCTTAATGAAAAAATGAAAAGTGTCCAGTAAGGAAGAACCTTCCTCATCACCAACATAAATTATTTACTCAAATATTTTTGATTTTAATGAATGATTTATGAATACAAATTAATATTAGCAATAAAAAATGTTTATAATTAATGTAATAGTAAAAATATATGTTACAAAAAAAAAATAAAAAAAATGGTTCATATATTATTTTGTTCACTGTCCTGTTTCACCTGTCCTATTATTTATAAATTAAGATGACCTCGTTTAATGCTGTTTTGTTTTGTGCTTGGTTTCTTTGGAACATATCCCCACATTAAATGAGATCTTACTGTAAATGCTATAGAAATATAAATAAACTTCTGTTCATCTAAGCAAATTCATTTGCTTGCTCATTATTTATTTATTTTTCTATTTTTGAAGGCTGTTCTGTTTACTTTTTACAAATGTTACAATTATTGTCCACAGTTTAGCTGATTCCTACTTATTTTATTTTATTCAAAGCACTTCATTATTGCTTTGTATTTTTATGTATTTGAATAAAATACAGTTGTCTTCTTTCAGAAATAAATAGAATAATACAAATTATAGAAAATATCCTAAAACAATAATCAAATATTAGCCAAATAACACCTAACATTATTAACTTGTAAACAGAAGTAACCATTTTGACAGTTGAAACAAACAGAAAAGAAAATATTTACTGTAATGTTTTTGGCCACTATTAGCCATCTTTAGCAGTAAGTCAGTACAGATATATAAAACATTATTAAAAAAGAAAAGAATTCAAACATATGACAATGTTTTTTTTCTCTGAATGGAATGCTAAAGTGTTCCATTCAGAGAGACTCCTACAAGTTCTTCTTGTAGGAGTTTTTCTCCTCTGAATTTTCTGGTAAAATATGGAATCTACTTCTCGGAAAATTTGTATGCTAGGTCAATGGCATTTTTTATTTCAGTTAACGTGATTTTCAAGAATTTAACTCTGATATTAGAGAATTGTATACTGTATATTAGAAATCAAAATTAGAAAGAAATAAAATTTATTTAAAATTAATAAATTAATTAATTTTAAAATTTTCACAGGCAAATTACCAATATTTTGTCATTTAAGGAATTGACTAATAAATTGTAATTATTTAAATAGTATAATTTTTCAGTTCTTCAGTTTTGAATATTTAGAAAATTGTATTACATCTTGGCAGTTTAAAATCAAATTAACTTTAGACAAACTTTTTAATTACATTGATATGATGTTTATTGCTAAAGTTTTAATTGTATAAATATATATACACTAATGTTATTCCACATATTCATGTGAAAATGTTAATTATTACAATATTTCATGAATCCTAATGCATGTTTTCATAATACCACAAAGATGTACTATTTATATTTATATAATTATTCTCAAAAATTATATTGTTCACAGTGTATTTATGATGTATTGTTCTTTTTGTTTGAGCAGATTCTTTAACAATTCCAAACAATAATCCTGAGGAAGATGTGAAAAATGTCAAAAGTTCTTGAAATATATTACGTGCAATTAACTTGAATATATTTTATTTATCAACTAAATTGCTGAAGAAATAAGTCAGAAAATTTCTTTATTTAATGATTTATTGATTCTAGCAAGTAAGTCCAAAAGTTTTCTCTAGTTATTCTTATTATTTGTATGTACTTTAACTGCCAATGCCATTATAAATACCACTGTAAATATTTCTGTAGTTATCTTGATCATTTACTTTTTCCTTGTTTTTAAGAATGACTAAAAAGAAGAAATTTTTAATTGTTTGTAATGGCTTCTCACACTGTCCTGAATGTTTCTGTTTAAAAGAATATTTGTATCTAAGATCCTTTTTTATCAAAAATATAGTAAAATGTTATAAATTATATGAAATAATTTGTATAGCTGCAATATATTTTCTATAAATTGTAAATATATTTTATTGTAATATTACAAATAAATCTTCAATATCATGATATTGTAAAGTTTATAGATTTAAGGAGAAAAATTAATATTAATAGAAAAACAAAATAAAAGAACTGTAAAAAGTTTTATATTGGAATTATCATTGTATTATATAAATAAAATTTAAAAAATATATATTTCTGTAATTATTATATTTGTAGATTTGATTTTTTGTTCATTAGAGAATTTGAAGAAGAAAAAAAATGAAAAAGTAAGAGAAATTAAAACTATGATAAAATTGGAAACAAATTTCATTAATGAAAATCAGTTATAATGACATCATCTAAGGATAGAAAGGAAAATTATAAATATGAAGATAAATAAAATTACTATTAGAAAATATTGTAATATTAATAAATGTAATGCTTTGATCTTTTGTTTATTGCAAGATTTTTAAGTGGAATTTGTACATGAGAAATATAGCAAAAATAATTATTTTCTAAATGGAATAAATTGTGGTTTATTATCATTTATTTATTGTACTAATGTATTCCTTTTTTACCTATTTTCCAATTTTATGAACTTTGTAGTTCAGTTTAGTTCATGCAACCCTTCTGTAATTAAATGAAAAATTTGCAAACCAATTAAATAAACTGAATAAAAACATTTACAAGATATTTATCAAATATTCTGTAAGGAGTCATTACAAGGAACAAATACAATAGAAATGATGATATGACAAGATTGTTCATATGTCAATTAATAATAATGAACATGACAATTTATCTAAACATTTACTACAATATAAGTTTTATCATAATAATATCATAGACATTAACAATTTTTAATTTTTCTTTTAGCCATTTTCTATGAATTTGATGCAAATGGATATAATCTTGTATATCCGTTATATTTTTTCATATTGGGTTGTTTGGAAAGTAATTTTGTTTTATCCCACCAATGGCGTTAGTTGTATTTTTACCCACCAATTTCATTCTAAGCCATATTGTTGTCATAAATTTTGACAGCTAACATTTCAAGGTATATTTATAAAAAAAATTTTTTTTGACTGCATTTTTTTTGTATCCTATCAAAAATAGAAAATAAAATGGAGATTTTTGGCATGTTTTGCTTTTTATTGCCGATAAAGTAAGAATGCTGTTCAAGCAAGAAAAAAGTTATATGAAGTATATGGAGAAAATGTGTTAACAGAATGACAATGCCAAAATTGGTTTGTAAAATTTTGTTCTGACAATTTTGATATTAATGATGCACCATGTTCTGGAAGGCCAGTTGAAGCTGATAAAGACAAAATAAAGATATTGGTTGAAGCAAACTGCTGAATAACAACATTGAGAAATTGCTACAAGATTGAATTTTTTTAATACAGCCATTCACGACTAGTTGAAACATTGATATTTAGGTTCCACGTGTTCTCAAAGAAAGATTTGCTCCATCCCATCGACATCTGTGATTTGCTGCTCAAACATGAAGAAAATTATCCCTTTCTGAAGTGGATCAACTGTCTTACAGTTTAACAAAACAAATGATGGCTATAGCAAACCAAAACATCACAATCAGAATTATAAACAACATTATATATATATTATTTATGGGATGTGCAACTTGTAAAGATGTGATCTGTCTTATCAGTTTAATTGAACTAATAATAGCTATAGCAAATCCTAACATCTCAGAGTGGTGAAAAATATATTTATATACATTATATGCATATAAATGTATCAGATATGTGGAACTTGTGTAAAACAGTCTTACCAGTTATCAGTATTGCTTGTTATCAAGCAATAAGATGTAACAAATCGGTCTCTCGTTAAGATACATTGCATTATAAACAAACAGTCATGCAATGCACGGAATAGAACAAAGTATAGAACAGGGTGTTAATTTCAGCCATCTGTCAGCATATAATGCAATTAACAATTTTATCGGTCATAGTTGTTTCTTGAAAAGTTTAGGATACCAAAAAATTAAACATAATTTCATGAAACAAGCCTTCGCATAGAAGTATGTTTATTGCTAACATGTAGACCAGGGATGGGCAACCTTTTTTTGTATGGGGGCGAATAGATAAATTTATGGTGGGCCACGGGCCAAAACAAAAACAATTGATGATGATAATTTAAAAAAAGAGAGAAAGTACAGATATGTAAGTATACATAACGTTGGTATTAGATATAATACCACGAGCCAAAACAAAAACAATTGATAATAATAGTATTTATTTAAAAAAGAGAGCATTGGTATTAGATATAATAAAAAATGTAGCCCGCGGGCCGGAACCTTTAATTTAGACCAATAGTTGAAATTTGTTCAGGTAGATTAGAAGACCGAAACATTACCGCATAATATCAGTATGTTTTTAATAAAAAATTATTATATTATTACTTAAAATGCTTATTGGATTACTTGTGAACAGAATTATTTTCGATTACCGTTGGTTAGATGATAAAAATTCGTAAGTATGCAAAATATTTAATTTTATAAAAAAAAATTAAATGCAGATAAATATTTATTATTTTGAAAAACACCGTACAATAATGTATACGAAATAGTGAAAAGATCTAAATACCACGCAGTCGCCTTTCAAATATTTTTTGAATTAAAAATTAATTATCAAAATTTTAAAACAAATTTTTACAAAATTTATTGATTCAATAATAAGTTTTTATTTATTAATAATGTTGGGAAAAAATTCGTCCTAGACCAGAAATCTCAGGAACCATCGATAGTTCACACCCACTTGCCATACTCATCTGTTCATTTGGATATAGAAAAATATTTCTAGAAATCGAACATTCTTGCTGCAAACACCGATAAGATCGATAATAATACCATCTACCGGACTAAATCAACATTATAGACTTCAATAAACCATAAGCTCTCTACTGGCGCTAGCAAGATATTGATATATCAAGTCGGATAATTTAACAAAATAATATTTTGTAATCGATACATGTTAAAATAATATCATATTGCTTTGCAAATGATAATTTACAGAAATAACATGAACGTATATATAATGAACATTGTAATATATAAATATATATATACAGGGTGTCCCAAATTAAACTTGTACTTTAAAAAAGCCTGTAGTCAAAACTATTGAGCAGAATTTCAAAAACATTCGAGAATGGCATAAAGAGATGATGGGATTTTTTCTAGCAGAAAAAAAATTAGTTGCAAACACCGCCGCTCTTTACACAGTCTTTCGCCGGCATATGCAAAAGCCGGTGGAAAACTGGAATATGCAAATTTCCTATGGCGGGCGCAGAAAAGCACGCGATATAAAGCTGCGAGAGGCTGACCGAGGTCATACATGTCTCTAACTGAAGAAACATGGCGTTGACTATGTCGGAAAGTGCTTTACTGGTGAAACAGTTTTACCAAAATGGTGTGCGCGCCACTGCAGCTTTACGAAAGTTTCGGTCTTAGAAGGACCACTCACTAGGAAAGGACTACAAGATCCGATTAAGAAATTTGAAGCAACGGGTTCATTGGCCGTTCAGCCGGGAAGAGGACGAAAGCGTGTTACAATACAGGTCGTGGATGATGTATCGATAAAAGTGGAGGAAGACAGGATGACAATTCATGGGCAGCACTAGTGTTCGGCGTATTGCAGGAGCCGTTGAATCTTACAATCCGTAATCAAATTGTTCAAAAAGTACATACATACAATGCGTAATCAAATTGTCTCCACTTATTACAAAAAATATTCCTTTTGTTGATGATTCAATGGATGCTATTAATGATATAGGTAAATATTTGAAACATTTTATTTTGTATGATTCCTAAATTTATATAAAAAGATTTAACTGGTAGTACTATAGTTTTATTCAATTGTTTAAAATGATTTAATTGTGATAGTGGATTGAATTCAGTTTGTCTCAAATTACACAAAAGATAAAACTCATTGTAAAGCAAGTCAATATGTTATGGCCATCATCAATACTCCGATCATAGAACATCCATAAAACTGCGATGTGTAAATTTGTATCTAGATCATTTTGACCCTTCTAGTGGTTTTTTTGTATAATTTGTGAGAGACTCAGAAAAAGACGCAATGCTGCTTTATTATATCAAGTCTTTTAAATATTTTTATCTGTTAGAGAAATGAATAATAAAATGAATTACTTATTGGTGGAGATAATGCGGAAGGGATAGAAACCATTGTGGCATCATCATCTTTGCAATGTGTTGTTGGCGTTTAATGACACAAGGGCCTCATGATCTGCAATATGACACCCAAGAAAAATGGCTCTAAGAAAGCGCATAAACAAAATAAAACAACAGAACTATAAAATAAAAAAGTCACTTTTTATGCTAAAAAGACAGCAAACACCAACATCAGCAGTGACATTAGATGATGTAATAAAGATGTTTGAAAATGCATCTCATTGTTTTTCAGCAACTGCTTTTAAATTTTTTAAATCACAGTTACAATTACTGAAACATAAACCTAAAGGAAGGCGATATAGTCATGGAATAAAAGAAACAGCACTATCATTATATTTTTATAGCTCAAGTGCATACAGATTTTGTTCCAAATTACTCTCTCTGCCTTCTGTTTGCGCCTTTTGAAAAAAATGGCTACAAAATTTTATGATTTATCCAAGTTTTCGAAATGAAATTTTTGAACTATTAAGAGTAAAAGTAAGCAAAATGGGTATTACTAGATAAAAATTTTGTTTTAATGAAGTAGCAATAAAAAAGGGAAGTGTTCATGATCAAGCAACCGATGAAGTTGAAGGATTCATTGATTTAGGTGACATGGGAAGGTGCAATAAAGTTGCTAGTGAGGCACAAATTCATGATAAAGGGATTATTTAAATCTTTGAAGCAACCATTTGGATATTTTCTAACAGGTTCAGGTTTATCCAGTGCAGTCCTGGAGAATCTTTTAAAAGATTGCTTAGATAAATTATCAAATATTGGTTTTTCTATGAGAATTGTAGTTTGTGATCAAACTGATGTGAACCGTGGATTATTTAAAAGACTTAGTATCTTCTCTACAAAGCTATGGTTTGAACATAACAAAAAATCTTTTGCTTCCCTCATCCTAGCCATCTGCTGAAGAGTACTACTACTCAACAGCTAACTGTGACTATAAAATAGTAGATCAGTTGATCAATAATGAATCTAATATTATCTATACTCCTATCAATGTTCCAAAACATAATTTAAAGAATAGAGAAATCATTCATATAGAATCTCATAGGGTCCATAGGTCAAATAAAGCATTTGCTCTAAAAGCTTTTATTAATTTACAATGGGAAAGTTTAGTACAATGCTTTCATCGTTTTTTTTAGATTATAAGTAATGATGTTGGGGGTGGTCCGCTTGGCTGAAAATACTGAACCTAATGGGTGAAGGAAGACAGAGAGAGAGAGAGAGAGAGTATAAGAAACAACATAATGAAAAAACAATATGTTTCTAATCATGACATAAAATGGGAATATATAAACTGCTTTTATGATACTGATAAAAAATTCAAGTGAACTGCGTATTGCACCCCAATAACACCAAAGCATATTTATAATAGCTCATATCAAAAGATGTGAGTGAAATATGCAAAGCAAATATTTCAGCATTAAGTAGCTTCAGGAATTTGCATATACCTCCATCAATAATTTGCCAGCGGAAGCAGTATTCATAGCTATTTTTATCTGAGATGTTGGAAAAATTTTTGTATGTTTTACATCCAGTCTACTGAAACATAAAAATTCTTATGAAAGAGCAATGTCAGCATAATCTAAACACACACCAATTTTCCACCCTTCAATGCAACTAACATTATTATTTCCTGTTTTCCACTCATTAACAATCCTTGCGTGCATTTCAGAAAGAAAATTCTGAAATGCACGCAAGGATTGTTAATGAGTGGAAAACAGGAAATAATAATGTTAGTTGCATTGAAGGGTGGAAAATTGCCATAAATTGCTTGCTAAAGTTATAGGACGATATTTCAAAAGAGGAGCGTGTGATGTTTTTGAGAACACAACGAATAAGTCAGGACACTAGAAACTTCCTTTTCATAATACGCGAGAAAGATGTCTTTAGAGATAATCCTAATGCACAGGTTTAGAAGTTCTTTACGATTACTTATTGTAAATATGCTATTAAAGTGCTGTTAGTTCTGCTAATTGTAATGATGATGATAATTTTTTACTTATTTCAGATATCCAAAATCGGTTACAAAAGCAACAGTCCTCAGAAAGGTTAGAAACACAAAATATATCAGAGTGATCATATGCAGACCTAGGAAATCTCTTCAAACAACAGTGCCAAGTAGGATCAATGACAATGTAATAACCTACATAACAAGATACATTGTAAAAATGGAAAACAATTATCGCACCTGTTGCTCATGAAAAAAACAGATAATGTAAATACATTCTCTGATCCCACATATTTGAGTTTCAATTGTTGTTATTCAGAGTCTAGTATTTCAGATTTTGGAAAACTGACATTGCCAACAAAACAAATGGTAGCATTTATAGAAAAACAGCAGTATGATTTTTGAACCTTTTTTCCATCTGAGATATATGCCAGGTGTGTTGGGCGTATTGTGCGTAATATTGGTGAACTCTGATTGGTTTCCATTGAGAATGATATACGAGAAAACATTTCTTTACACTTAATAAGAGATTTCTTTCGGTTAAGAATATTTTCTAACTTCAAACATTTCAATAAAGTTTGTTCTGAAGAAGCAGAAAATCGAAAGAACAAACAAAATGAAAAAATAATGCATACGTAGTTTTCGCGGTAATGCAATACGTAATTGTAAAAACGTAAGATTTATTGTTACAAATACAAATATTACTTACTGATTTTATAAACATTTGATAATTATTTGCAATTTTTCTTTGTTTGTAAATAGTGTATAAACATTTCCATATTGAAAATAAAGTTTGCATATTCCTGATTTAAGTATTAAAATTCTTTAATATTAAAATATTAGAATTTTCAAATTCCAGTTGAAAATATAGTTTGTGATTAATAAATTGATTTCACACAAAAAGAGAATTATTTTAGTGTACCAACATTCAGTCTATCAATTTCTTTTTGTTTACTTACGAAATAAAAGAATCTGCCATCTGAATCATCATTTCTCTGTTCCTTGCTCTAGATCTGTGGTTCTCAACCGCTGTGCCGCGGCACACTAGTGTGCCGCCAAACCTTTGAAAGTGTGCCGCGAAAAATTAAGAATGAATAATATTTATGTAATTATATGAATCATATATAATATTAATATATTGTTGGCTGGATATCCCTTTTGCAGTCGAACCACTGCACCAATTCCTATTAATATAGTATCGTTAGAAAGATCTAATTCTCGAATTTCTGCGCCAAAGAAAATTTTTTATCGTTATTCAAAATCTAAAAATTAAGGAATAAAAATTAAATTCATATTATAGTTTCTCTGAAAAGATAAAATCCGCAGATGTCGCTGTAACTTAATAAGAATTTGATGTAATCTGAACACAATAAAAAATAAATACAATAATTGTTAATATAAATTTAACAACAAATTATTATTATTATTTAAAATACTTAGGTGTGCCGCCAAATTTAAAAATATTAATTTAGGTATGCCGCCAAATTTTAAAATATTAAAATGTGTTCCTGAACGTGTGCCACCAAATTTAAAAATATTAAAATGTGTTCCTCAACAGAAAGATGTGCCACCAAATTTTAAAATATTAAAATGTGTTCCTCAACAGAAAAAGTGCTGCCAAATTTTAAAATATTAAAATGTGTTCCTCAACAGAAAAAAGGGTAAAAATGACTATGTTAGATAGTTAATGAATGGGACCATTGCCTCATTTTGTTATTATTTAAAAGCCTTGTATTAACTAGGATTACACTGTCTCAAAAATTTAACGAATACACTATATGGTTCATTTCTAGCGTAAAAACGAGAAGGCTGAGCTAACGATCAAATATTGATGTCTGCTTCAGCCGTTGGCAACAACTTGGGTTTGGTTTGGTTTAGTGGCGCAAGGGCCTCCTGGGCCAAGCTGCGCCAAGCACAGGGTAAAAACAAAATTGTATTTTAAAATTACATTTAAAAGCAAGTAAAGTAACAAATAGAGAAAATACCAACATAATGTAAAAATGGTGTAAACGGCCAATGGTAACATTTTAAATATAAAATGTCAAAAAACAGATAAAAGTGCATACCTAGGCAACAACTTGGGGAGCTGTATACCACTGGTTAAGCTAAAAACATCGAGCTTCCCTTCCTCTTGTTCTACATTTACTTTCTTTTTACTGTCTCCACTAATCGACAGTATTTTGTTTTCTTATGTAAATATTTACTCGTATAAAAATAGTTTTGTTTCGTCATTTATTTTTCTAAATGATGATGATCAAATATAGTTGCTACAACATTCCCCAGTAGCAATTTCTTACCATCTTTTCGATTGTTTTCAAACTGATCATCAGTAAAATGGTTCTGAAAAACAAATTAACAAATAAATCTTTCACCTATATTTATAATAATCATAAAGTACTAATTTTCAGCAATAAAACCATGCGAAAAAACTATAAAGACTACAGTGATAATACTTTAAAAAAATTCCAGTTGTATTTTATTTATACTACTTCGTCGCCATGTTACAGCATTACCTCAACATTAAACTGACCAATGGCTTTAAATATTAAAACTTATCGGGGATTTATTTACAACTAATCGAAGCAATTGTATTGTTTCAGATTTATATTAAATAGAAACAGATTCCCTATCTGCCATTAGTGATTTTAAAAATGAATCCGTATGAAAAATGGCGGAGAAGTGATGTTACATAAAGTTCTAATTTCAAAATTATCCTTATTTAGCATTGCTTTAGAAAGTTAAATTATTGCTGGCAATAAATCACGGATACTTTATGGAAAGTAAACTATAATCTAATTCTAATTTATAAATACAGCAGTTACTTACATGGCAAACTAAGATCGTATTTGAAAAAGTTTTAATTCTAGTAACTTTTAATCACTTCTTTTTATCTCTAATTTCTTTTATCCTGCGGCAAAGGAAAGAGTCTGTGACCCTTTTCTGTTCGATTAGAACAAGTTACAGCACTACAACAAGGCATGTTTTTAAAAAATAAACAGAAAGCCTATGAAAGTAACGCTAACTCCCTCTCTAATAAAAATAGAAAAACGGCCGATTTGGCAACCTCTAGCTCTTCTCTATAAATCTAAGAGCAAACAGTTCCTAGCAACCATTTGTCCTGAAACTTCACTTCAAGGTAAATAAAGAGAGGTAGCGCAGATCCAAGGTTAGTAAAAGACAAGGTTTCTCATCTGGCTGATTTTTTAAACTTCATATCTAAACCGAAAACACGTTATCCGTAGACCTGGATCAGAAGCGAGATTAGATGTTATTATTGCTATTGTAGTCTAAATTCTTATTTGTTAAGTTTTAATAATTAATTAACATTAATTTATCAAAATAATCTTCAACTGTAGGTATTTCAGTTTAGCTTTAGCATAAATAGAAACTTGACAGTGTGAAATGTGTATTTTATTTTGCATCATGTAAATTTAGGTTAAATGAAATAGTCCTGCAATATACTGAGTAATATGATTATTATATATCATAATATTATATTAGAATGCGTATTTAAAGTTTAAAATTACTGGTAGGAAAGAAAGTTGTACCGGAGAACTTGCTAAAGGAAAAGCAGTGATTTATAATTTATTATAACTTTTCTGAAGTACCTGAAGAAATAATAAAAATAAATTGGGATGAAACTGATCTCAAACTAGAGGGAGAAAATCTAAGTCATCTACGATTTGCTGACAACATAGTCTTGATAAATTCCGATCCAAATGAACTACAAAATATGATACAAAGCTTGGCCACAGAAAGCAAGAAAGTAGGACTTACAAGTTAGAATGAAGATAAGTAAAACTAAGATCATGTAAAATAATTTCGCTGATCACCAGAAAATAAGACTGATAGCATAGTTCTAGAGCAGGGCTGTCCAAAAGATTACCCGCGGGGCGCATGCGGCCCGCGAGGCTTTCACAATTTGTGATATAATATTACTTTTTATGTTTTTTCCACTTTTTTTAAGAGATTAATAAAAAGAATCCTAAAATTGAATTATATTAACTCAATTAATTAATTTTTCTTAATTATTAGTAATTATTTAATGATCAAAAGCTATCAATGACATCACACTTTTATAAGACTTTCAATCACGTCAATTTTAGTTTTAGCTATTTCAGTTTAAAGTTTTGAATTGTGACTGTATTTTAGTTATTTTTTGGTTTCTAACACTCACCATTTCAGTGATTGTGTGACCGTTGTTGTGAGATTCTGTTTTAATTTTATTTT